>JXSR01S031575.1:6955-29331 GCA_000969725.1 Ophiothrix spiculata
AATTGACATTTTGAAGGGGTCGATTTTTGAATTATTGACACCCCCTGGCCCACTGTGCATTGCCTTGCTGCTTGTAATGAAAGAGTTATTCTCCAAGAAGATAAATCGCACTGTGATACACAAAAGTGTCTAGTCTTGAGTTACTGGTTCTTGAAAGTGGCATTGGACAAATTCAGCATCATCCCCAAACTTTTCCCCAAACATTTTGAGATTTTTGCATCATTTGAAGTATTAGCGGTAATAATGACAGCATGCAAAGTTTCATTGTCAAGTTTAAACCCTATATACCAAAATATTTAGATATTCTCTTATTTTTAATTATCGTTGTCGACAACGATAAATACTGCCCTCTATAGTTGAATTTCTAGAACTGGCCTTTTCAGTAGACCTAATGAAAATTCCAAATTTCTTTCGAATTTTCTGCAATCTGTGATGTGAGAGGAATGTTTTACAAACAAATCTTTGGCTTTTTCTCGTTGTATAGCATCAATAAATATATTTAGAGAATAGCCTCATACCCAAAATCACCAAATAAAATAAAATTCTTGACTTTTTTGAAGGTTTTGATCAAAATTTTGACTGTTATTGACTGTTATTTTCTAACTTGGGAAGTGTAAATCACCCACAAATAAAATTTTAAAATTTTGTCCAATGCCCCTTTAATTGATTCTACAGGCAATAATGTGACCCTAAGAACCATTTCAAGAGTCATACAGGACACTAATTAAAAGGGCTTTTTCATATTCTAGTGAAAAGATGGATTCAGACTCAACGCAAAAGCAAGACGCATTGAGCATGTGCAGTAGAAGATTTGAGGAGTCCCAATCAATCGATATCAAAACAAATGCGGCACCGCAAACTGAGTTGAGGAAAGCTCAACTTTCCATTGAGTTTCATGTCGTCAGCTGCTGCAGTCCGTTTGCATTTTGAGTGTGAATTCATTTGCGATGCCGTTTGTGGTGAACATTATTGGAAATTATTGGATTAACGCAACGCATTGCGTTTTAAGCACAAATTCAGCTTCAAACATATGGTAGCAATAGCAGATAAAGCTTAGTTGCATTAACCTGAGGAAATCAAGTGCCAGATTACCTAGCCTTAAAAACTTACTTGAAGTCAGTGTCTGCTTTGTAATGTTGAATACAATCCCATTCACTCCACAGGGGCTATCACCAAGGACTCGAACCACTTCTTCTCCAGCATTTATATCCCCAACTTTTTCCATGGCGATGTAGTCTGTTGGCTCAACGATCAGGACGCAATCATTAAGGGAAACAAACACACTGAGAGCGGCCTGGTTATTGCCCGGTAGGTCTGGTTTGTCCGGGTTGTAGGTTATGATTGTGATGACGTACGGCATGGGACGGACTTGAAGAACTTGCTTTGTGAATATTGTGCACACAGTTCCTAAAAACAGATAATGCACAAGTGAGGTTGATTAGCTTTCATGGTCAAAAGCCGTATGATTACCAATTATCAAACTATCTATCATCTGAGCCTGGATATGACACTGAGCGGGTGATAATTTCCCTTACCAATATCGAGGCTGACCCTTATAACAAATTTATCATGACATTAAGTTAAATATTAATTATCACATTTTTTTTATATTTTTCTTCAATTTGTTAAGGGTCATTCCAATCTCAAATGTCACAAACGTTACCAAAATGTTACACGATCCTGCCCTAGAATTTGAATGAGCTTGAGGTATCTTCAAGGGCTGCTGCATACCTGGATGATATCCAAAGCTCATTTGAATTGAAGGTCAGGAACATGTAACATTTTGGCAACATTTGTGACATATGAGATTGGAATGACCCTTAAGCTTTTTTCCACAAAAATCAACAAAAACAAAACTTCACTTTGATGAACAATTTATTCTTTATGATATTGTACATCCCTATAAATTTAAAATACAACATTTTGCTGCACACGGTGAGATACTGTAAACAGGGTTATTTTCGCGAGGGTTTAATTTACGAAAATTTTGCAAATCACCTTCTAACCGCGAATATAGCACCCCATGAATTTATTAATTTTATGTGTAGGTCTATGTAATGAAGCATAAAAACGCTAATTTAACATGAGCGAAAGGTAGTGATTGTTGCGTTTCGCGAATATCCCCGTTTACAGTAATGCATCTTGGCAGGGGAATGATACAAAATACATCTGGTCATCATTTTTTGTAAATATGGTCATAAATTCTTTAAGTGGTATGATAAGTGCAAATATTATTTTTTGAAAAGGGAGATTGTTCCACATCCTAGGGTCATAGATACTGAATGATCTGTCATCACATCATCTACGAGGTTGTTGGCAAGCAGAGTGTAAATCTTTCTGTGATGGAATATAGAGAGTAAAGCTGTTGTAGAGATTGTCAGGAGCCAGATCATTTACAGCCTTATTGTTAGGCTGAAACCATAGTCGGCCTGTGACAACATTTTCGGTACCAAACATTTGGTTGTGACGTCAAAATGACGAGTGACTCCAAACGAAATAACTTCAACACCCAGTTGAGACTAAATAAAATTTCGCGCTAGATTGCACATGTTATTGAATTGGCATATACATTGGACCAAATGTTTGTCACATGTTCATACTTTGAATTTGATGGCAAATGTTTGGTGACGTCACGACCAAATGTTTGGTAGGGAAAATTTTGTTTGGAGACCGACTATGGTTTCGGCCTTATAGATACATAACAAGATCTTCAAACAATCAATCAATCAATCAATGATACACAGTACTTGCATGACTTGCATCTTGAAATCAATGCCCTTGTTAACAGGGAGCCAGTGTAAAGAGGTTAACAAGGGTGCAGATGAATGGTGCAGATGACATGGAACTTGAAAGATTATGCGAGCAGCTCTGTTTTGTTGATTTTTTAAATGAGCGATATTTTTTTCCGTACATTTAGAAAGAAGAGCATTAGAATAATCAATCATAGTTGAGATAAAAGCCCATGTAATGTGGATCTTTGGTAATATATCTAAACTTATGGGCAAGTTTCAAAGGAGAAACTTGATTGTTTTGTACAAGTACCGGTAACATAGTTGGAAATGAAAATTAAGCTTAATTATAAGCATCCAATAATGCTGCTCCTCAACAAGCATAGGCAGTTTGAATACTGTATTTTTTATCTATTTAGCTAGCTCTGGGTTTTAAATTCGCATTTTCCAGTTTATACATATTATATTGAGGTCAATGTTAAAACATTATTTTCGCGGTGTAAAATTTGCGGTTGACTGATTAACTGCAAAAAGCTCGAAAAATTACCCCTCCCCCCCTCCCACGAAAATTTCCCGCTACACAGAATATCACAGCAGAATCTCAAGGAATCTTTGGGACAAAGGATATGTAAATTTGGACATCAGCATATAATATATGAAGGTTTAAGCAATGATTGTAAATGATGGAAAGAAACAAATTGAGAATATTCGGTACATAATATTCCTATGCTTTACATAGGATCATGAAAAATAAATGGCTTATATATGATGCAATATTATTTCTCAATAAAAACAGGGGTAAATAATCATGGATTTTTTTCTATAGAGAGTGTATATAGTATATTTGTGGTAATTAACTATGCAGCAGAGTATAAAAGGCAAAATGAACAAGACAACAGAACAAGGCAAATGAAAAGCAGATCAAAACAACACCCACCATCTGAGATGACATAAAAATACTCATGGCTTCCGTCAATGCTTTTTAGATTACACAAAACTATTTTATATGCCGGCAAATCATCTCCATCGAACGGGATTACTGATATAACCTGCAAATTAAAATATAATTGTTAATGCTTAATCAGGAATTAAAAAAATATATTATAATGAAAAATTTCGATTAAAGATAAATAGACATGTTTGGGCAAAATTTGATTTGTTTGTTGCATTTTCCTATCTTAATATTGGACTATTCCAGAAATTAATGACACCCCCTCCCCCTAAAGAAGACAAGACCTTTTTGCTTAAAATTGTGGGAATTCTCAGGCTTCAAATTGCATGTGAAAAAAATGGGAAAGTAAAAATGAGTAACAAAAATGGGAATTCCCAGTGGATCCTAAAGAAGACAAGTAAAATTTCACTTATATTTTTGGGAATTCCCAAATACATTTCGATGAAAATTTTTGGGAATTCCATCGCTTCTTTAGGGAGGGGGGGGGGGGGGGGGGGGGGGGGGGGGGGGGTGCCATTAATATCTGGAATAAATAGCCCAATGTGCAAGACATGGTGCTTGTTTAGAATATGTGGATGCATGTATACATTGGAACTTTATTGCCAAAAAAAAAACATTGTTGGAAAAACATACATCTTTATTCAAACATGAAATATTCCAAACCCAGTTAAGCTGTTTGCGTCACTTCCTCTCTCAATTTTTAAAGTAAGATTTTTATGATAAAGTATATTCTAAGTGAATATTGTAATGTGTCAAATGTAACCCACCCACTTACTCTTCTGTAATAATCACAAAGCATACCAGCGCTCAATAAATTCCGAAATTTTTCATACGACCTAGCTGCGTCTAGCCGACAGTAGTACTTGTCTTTACTGACCATAACCCCCTCACCTTCATCCATAGGATGAAAAATAAAAATCAATGATTAGTTAGGTGGAGCTTGACCTTGCAGGAATATAATCTGGACATCAGACATATTAAAGGTAGAGACAATGTGATGGCCGATGCCTTGTTCAGAGTTGGGTAGTTAAATACTTGTAAAAATTGAAACAAGTAAATCCTTTAAGCAGGGAGTATCAAATGTCTTGTAAACATGTTTTTTTTTATGAAAGTAAAATATGTGCTATGATATTGATGTGATACTATATTGATAATATAATATATGTACTTGAAAGTCAAAGAAAGTTTTCTTTTTTTAAGGGGGAGGGTGTTATGTGAAACTGAATTTTGTTTTTGTTGATTAATTAATTATGTAATTAGCGAAACTTAATTACTGAGATCTTTGATTGCCACGGAAAGGGACTTTTTCTTATTTTGCAATATTACGGTGATTTCAAATTCTATAGATAGACAATTGTTTGCATGAACCAATCAGATGCTAGATGGTTGAATAATTTCCATAATTAGATCATTACTCGGATCATCTTTAGGACCGGCACTTTGGGAATTCCAATTGCTATTTAAGGTGTTTGTTTTAATCTGACATTGTGAATATACTAGATGGAAATTCCCAGTGTGTTAAAAAAGGACTGTATGACAACATGGGGGATTTTTATGCAAATGTAAAAATTAATGAGCCCAAGCAAGTGATTTTGGGCAGAACTGAAATATTCTTTGTTGGAGTTAGAGCGGTAGCTAAAACTTTGAGAAGTGAAATTGACGCTGTTGTGTGTGTATGGATTTACACTGTTGTTTGTGGATGGACTTTGTCGAGTTATACTGATATTAATGGAAAAAGACTGTCGGCGGAGTTGTTGGAGATATTGGAAAATCGATTAGGATCGAGTTATTGATACTTTGAGAGAACTATTTTGGAGTACAACGGATGGAGAATTAAAGACAAACTGTTATTTTAATATCCAATGTCCGAGTGGATTATGTGCCTTGGATCCAGCTTCTAAGCAAAGCAGAGCTTCTTTGTGATTGCTGAAGTATAAATCATCGTTGGAGTTCATCAGGAACGTTTTGTAATTTCGGGACATGTGATTTTACAAGATCAAACTTTATACCTTGGACTATAACTCAGATTAAATCTTGAAAATATATCCTAGGATCGCCCGGTTTTAGTAGCAGTTGCAGTAAGTTTATGACATAATTAAAGACAAAATTGTGAACAGACCTGAAAGTGAGTATTATTAAACTGTAAATAATTTGTTATTTAGGTATTCAAACACGCCACATAGTTGTTCATCGCGAATCAACAACGATGCATCCATGCATAAAGATATACAGTGAGTTGGTTATATTTTGAATCAAGAACAATGTATTATTTTGTTTTATTCAAGAACCCGTAAGGTGATTTTGGCTTTGGTAATTTAACATCTTTGACCGTAACAGTATCCATAGGTATCAAGGCTGAGGCAAAAAAATTCATTACATGCTTGAAACAAGAGAAACAGCCGCTTACACTTTCAATGCATGCAAAGCTTTCCGTGATGATTTAAGACACATTTTCAAAATTGTTTGACAATGTATTGTAGTGATTATTTAGTTAGAAAAACCATAAAAAGTCTGAAAGTTTAAGCTAAATTTTCACTATGCCGTGAAATGTTTTTCTTCACATTTCCCATGTGAAATCGTAATTACCGACCACTGCATTAGGACGGTCGTCATTGGTTAAAATTTCACGATGTGTAGTACAACAGCCAGTCAAAATTACTTAAGAAAATGGCAGAATTATTCGCGAAATAAATAAAAGTACCTTTCAACAGCCTGTATATCAGACATGTCGACATGTCGGATATGTTTGCCTCTCGACAAATCACTATAGAAGCCTATCGCTAACAGCACCAATCTTTCATCAACTCCTTGCAAAATATCAGCTTCCATTTCTGCTCCAAAATATTTTAAATTTTGTAGATGCAAGTTGAATTAATGGTAAGTACTGATGTACAGGATGAGTCAAAATGAAGCTGACCACGATTCATGAAAGAACAGCTGAATGTAAACCCACTGTGAAGCACCTGGTGAATGTGCTGACTCTCCTGTTATTTTCATAGATTTAAAGGGGAGATACAAGGCAATCCGCCATTTTTATTCCGGCATGGAGACAAAATTGGGGGTATTCGGGTATTTGCCGATAGCTTGCCGATGATGCATCGCACCTTGTCATATTGCGCGAATATTGAAGCACGCACACACGCTTTGCGTGCAGGTTGGCGTATCGTTCGCATAAAGTATTATTTGCGCAGGTTGTCTCTACGCGTAACCAAGTCTCGGCTCTCGGAGTTGATTTTGGTGGGAACCAAGTGGACCTGAATACCCCTAGCCAATTTGAGCTGAGCCATGGCTGACGCCGCCATTACACGGGCCAGTATACAAAGCCTGGTATCTCCGCCTCTATATCTATGGTTATTTTTTAAAAGAATGAAGGAAAAAGGTTATTCCGAAGTGGAGTTATGCCTGTTTTAATAAAGAAACAAATTTTTCAAGATGTCCACATAGAATTAATTGGCAAACCAATTGTAAATGCATAGTAAGCACTTGATTAAGTTTAGTAATAACCTGTTTGTAAATACCCTACCATTCTTTAGACTGAATCAATGAAATGGATCATTTATAGGAAAAGCTGTCCATGATATACTGATCTTATTGAAAAACTAGGAAGTCGATGAAGGCATTTTAGGCACAAATATCAGTCAATGCATACTGGCTCATTCCAGTGAAAACTAAACCTGTTTTGATTTCAAGCAAAAAAAAATATCAGCTTTTTTATTCGACCATATGAGCAGTTTTTTCAGTCATACGTTTGTTACTCGGTACGTGAGAAGTATTTCCCAAAAAGAAATTGTGAAGTTTTTCTATCCGTGCATGATTGAGCACAAATTTGAACTCAAAAATGTCACAAACGTTACCAAAAAGTTACACCAAAATGTCACAAACATTACCTAACAAAACAATGTATGAAAAGAAATCCTGACGATAGAATTTCCTAAAACTTCATGAAATAATTTGCAAATATGTCACCCATCAACTGTAGAAAGCACAATACAAAATTCGCTAACATGTCAGAGAAATTTAACTTTTAAGTCATTTAGAGCAAAAATCCATATCCGTGCGAGGTCACAAACTTTACCGAACGTTACATGGAGTTTATTCAGGATTTTAGAGATTTATTTTATTTTTAAAGACCTACATATATTGGTCTCACCAGTGGGCACTATTATCAACAATAAACTCGTGGATAAAATGTCTATGCTAGAAGCTAAAGCCATTTAAAAGTGAAATTTTCCACTTTTTTGGTCACAAACGTTACTTTGGAATCACCCTACTGCATACAACATGATTCAAAAGATGTATCACTTCTGTGTATATAGTTTCATCTGCATAAAGTAAATCTGGTCGCTTAAAGGAGCTTGGTCTGATTTTTCAAAATCAAGTTTTTAATTTCATATGAATGATGATCACTCAAAAGATTAAGTTTCAAATTTCAGCTCAATCGGTCTAACCATTTTGATTTTATGGGCAATTTTGTATTTTAGAGTCACCTATACGTTACTGTGTAAAATTAATTATGGTTACATATTTTCATGTACATCTCCAAAACAAAACATAATTCAGCCGTGAAATTTCACATGAGGTTATAAGAAAAAAAATGGCAACATTTTGGTACCAAAATCTCAAAAAGATTGAAAAAAAGTTGAGGCAATCGGACCATGCTCCTTTAATAGTCACTACAGTTGCACTTTGCAATTAACACAAAAAATTCAGGTGCAGATGATACTGTGTTATAAATAGTTATGTAACTTTGTGCTGGAAAACTGGCGCAGGCCAATGCTAAGTGGCGCACTATTTGGCAAAGAGCTGATAGACCCCCTTGAAACAGTTGAATAAACTCCATGTGAACAAGACATCAGGACCAGACAACATACTAAGGATTCTGAATGTTCTGAACAAATTGCACCATTTCTTCAAGCATTGTTTTCCCGGAGTTTGAACACTCTCTAAAGGGTGACTTATTCTGAAGCCAAAATAAACCATTTTTCTCCAACTCACCATTACCATTTTCACACTAGAGTTTTAAAAAAGTACCTTTTTCTTGAAAATTGCTGTTTTTTATACCCTAAACAGTGTCACCCGATTTACCCTTCAATTATCAAAAGCAACCCTAATTCACCTATTTCTTGGTCATTCCCAGGTTTCGACTTTACCGTCGGACCGTCGGTCCTGACCGACAGAATTTTTAGCAATGAGATGGTCCTTTGGTCCGATCGTTTTTTAAGCTGTCACTGATTTTAGAATTAAAAATCCATCTGAAGGACCTGTACATTTGGTGAAGGAACTGTGGATTTTGAGACTCACTGGCCCTTCTGTCCTGTGAATTTAAAAGTGTAAAGGCAACCCCTGCATTCCTGGTTACAACATTATACTTGCATAAAGGTAATTAACCCTTTCCTGCTGTAGGATGTCTGGGGGATGCCCTAAATTGTGACCCATCATATCGAAACGTACTTTAAGGGTCCCAAATATGAAAATTGATTTTTTTTTGGTCTCATCTGAAAGATTATATTTTAAACTTTAAAATAACACCTTGCTTTTGGTTATTGCAAGTTCAATTGCAAAGTTACATCCAAATTGGTAAAAGGCATCGGGCTGATTCAGAAAACTATAGTTCTGAGAAACTCAAGTTTAAAGTTTCTGTATGGTAAAACTTGAATGGAGAAAGGATTTTTATCTCGTTTTTTAAAATATTTGTCTTATGTTTTGGATGTTCGAACCTGATTAATATGATAGAATACACTTCAAATGTAACATTTCTGATGAAAGTAGAAATTCGACCTTGGACTTGATTTTTGACTATGCTCAGCTTTAATGGCCTAAATCTCGTAATTTACTATGCCAACCTTTTAAAAAAATTGTGACCCATAATATCGAAAGGAACCTTAAAAGGTTCCTTTCGATATTATGGGTCACAATTTTTTCCAGGTCAGGCGTAGCAAGTCCCCAAGACGCTCTAACTAACAATGAAGTATAATTACACTCACTGCCTCTTGCCTTACAAAACACTATCCCAGGCAATATGTACAGTTCATACAGGTGTATTATGCTGAAGTCTCACTGAATTTACCTTTTTCTTGGTCATTCCTGGTTACAACATTATACTTGTATTTACTTTATTAGTCAGTTTAGAGGTAAAATGCCTTTAGCCTTGGGTGGAAAAAGTGGTCAGAATGGAAAGGTTTAATATTCATGGCCATGTTTTTTACATTGTCAAATTTGGGGTGGTGGGGGTGATGCACCCCCACCCCCTGGATACTGGCATGCAGGGTTCAAATACCATTTGACCTCTTTTCATATGCCCCCAAAATACACTATTTTTGATTGCATGTAATTCCATGCTATATAATAGATTCGTTAACTACGGAATGCTTAAAAGTAATTCACATTCATGGCCATGTTTTGTCTCCCCCTTTTCCACTAATATATAGTTAATGAGTTTATCACATAATGGAAAATAAGAATCAAATTTTGTTTTTACACCAAAGAAACTGTCATCGCTATAAATCAGATGATAATAATGCCTGTTCATGGGTATTAAGTGGCATGTATTTGATAGTTACGGATATTGGGTTTAGGTGACAATGATGGGATATAAAAACACAATTTGTTGATTAATGTTGGTCAAGTGCAACTTCATTCTTTACTGCAAAGTTCCTCATATATATTATATGCCAATTCTTAGTACAGAACTTTGTGTTTGAGTATTGTGCTCAATTCTAGGTGTGTCTCTGTCTCTCTGCTATAAGAGTTAGGTTGGTTTATCATTTCTTGGCTGAGGCTGTTGCAAGCTGGATGACATTTTATGTTTTGCATTGTTGAGCCACTTTAAAATCTGTTTGTTAAGGACTATTGAAACTTATTTAGAGTTGTTTTGGAAGCTTTGTGAAGGCATCGTTATCTGGTTTGTATGGTTGTAGGTGAATTGTTTTACAATCTACATTTTCAGGAAAAACAGAAGTGCACTCTGACAAGATGCATTGCACAAAGGTCTCCAATATTGTCTTCTTCATCACAGTTATGTTGACACATCAGTTTGTTACAACTAAACAGATTTCAAACAGTGCTGGCAAACTTCAGATAGACCTTCTGCCTGATTCACATTGTGTATTTGATCCGGACAATGGCAATACATCTGATATCGGAATGGAAGGTGCTCTCAACATCCATGCTAATCAAACTCATACGTGTAGTGTTCAAATCAAGCCAATATCTACAGCCAAAATTGTGATTTCACTTTTGGGCATCAATAAGATGACAAGCTCAGACTGGCTGTATGTAGGACGAATAGATCAAGATGATTTGTGTTCCAGTAAATATGTCATGTTCATGGAAATGCAACAACACTGTCAAGTAAGCTTTGGTGATGCTACTATTCAGCTGCATATGCAGGGAGACCCTGTAATCCGGATTCAAGATGGTCAAGATCCAAGTGGCCAATTTGCAAGTGATTATCATCTTGGATGCCCAGAAGATGCAAAGTATGAATCAATGGTAGGTGCCCATGATGGTCAGACATATAGCTGCAATGGGTTCAGAGGGTTTGATTCTATGATTCATTGTAAAGAAACAAGCAAATGGTGGCGAGTTATAAACCATAACTGGAAAGGAGAAATCTCGATCACATCCAGATGTGATATCAAATGCCAAGAAAATTGTACATGTGTGCTTGCAGATAGAGAAGTCATTTTCAAGTGCCCTCAAAAACAAGAGCTTGACAAGACTTAGGCCAAAAAAAAAAATTGTTTGGTTGCCCTCCACCGACCGACCCTATTTTTCAGCCCGACCCAAACTTTTTTTTATTGAAAAATATTTTTTTTTCAAAAAAAATATGCTAAACTTACCGAAAACTTGTTATATTTTTCGCTTTTTTCGATATTCAACTCTCAAAATGTTTAAGATGTCCCAAATTTCTACAAGAAGTATTTGATTGTTTTTAATTGGATGTCGCGGGTGAAGTTGTGAAGGCTGGAGCGGCCGATCAACCTAGCAGTAATTGGAAGAGTATTAAAAAACAAATTAAAAAAAAAAAAAAAAACCGACCGACCGACCCTCTCTGAAAAAAGCTCTGGAGGGCAACCAAACAATATTTTTTTTTTGGCCTTATGGTCTGTTTTTCTCTTCCAGTTATATTTCTCATTTAGATCTGAGCAACAATAACATCAGTGCATTGGGAAATGATACTTTCTTATTTAGTGGTCCTCAAATTAGATACCTTGACCTAAGTTCAAATTTGCTTGAAACCCTTCCACCAGCATGTTTTTATTATGTAAGCAATATAATTTACCTTGATTTGAGTCACAATTCATTGAGACGGATAGACGGGGATCAATTCAAGGAGTCCTACAATCTTGCTTACATTGATCTTTCCCACAACAGACTAGACCAACTAGATGTAGGACTATTTGACCCATTACTAAATCTTGTTATTCTTGACTTATCTGACAATATACTGGTCACACTAGATAACGGGTTGTTTGACAACCTGACAAATCTTGAATACCTGATCTTAGATTCAAATAGACTGGTCACACTAGATGCGGGCTTGTTTGCCAACCTGAAGAATCTGAATTGGCTGGATTTAGATTCAAATAGCTTGGTCACACTAGATGCAGGCTTGTTTTACAGCCTGAAGAATCTGTATTGGCTGGATTTATCTTCAAATAGACTGGTCACACTAGAAGCAGGCTTGTTTGCCAAGACAAATCTTGAATACCTGGTCTTAAAATCAAATAGACTGGTCACACTAGATGCAGGCTTGTTTGCCAACCTGAAGAATCTGTATCAGTTGTATTTATCATCAAATAGCCTGGTCACACTTGATGCAGGCTTGTTTGCTAACCTGAAGAATCTGGATGTACTTAAACTAGAAGGTGTTCCTCTTGTTTCAGTTAGTGCCCATACTTTCAGGAATTTGAGCAAATTGGGGTATTTGTCCTTAAAAAATACAAGTATTGCTTCCTTGCACCATTGCATATTTCATGGACTAATTCGGTTATCTGTTTTGCAATTAGACAACAACACAAACATCAGATATTTCAAACTGGGGACCTTTTCCAGATTGTTTCGTTTGCAATTTCTGACAATTGCTTTCTGCAGGTTGATCTTCCTTGAGTTTCATCTGTTTGATGACCTAATCAGTCTCCGAGAGCTAGATTTATCTGGTAATAGACTTCAGAGTGTTCCCCAACTTATCCATATGAAATCACTCAATAGAATTGATATATCTTCTAATCCCTTGACAAAACTGACCTTAGGTATGACATACGGGCTTCCAAACAACACAACAGTATATGTAAAACAGCCAGAAGTCTGTCATTGTTATATGAATATTTCAGATAATTGTTTCAGTTCACTTAAGCCATCACCCTATTTAACATGTGATAGGTTATTATCATTGACTTTTCTTACTGTTTTTACTTGGATCATTGGATTCTGTGCCATATTTGGTAATTTATTTGTCATATGGTGGAAACAATTCAAGCAAAAGAGAAATAGCAATAAGATTCAAACCTTCTTACTCAATAATTTAGCAATGTCTGACCTTCAAATGGGTGTCTACATGATAATCATTGCATCTGCTGATTTATACTATGGGGAATATTTCCCAATGAGTGCTGAGCATTGGAGATCAGGCATTCTCAGCAGAATAGCAAGTACTCTTGCAATAACATCGAGTGAGGCATCCGTACTGTTTGTAACATTTATCAGCATTGATCGGTTCATCACCATCAAATTCCCATTCAGTATTTACAAGTTGGGGTTGAAAACCACACGGCTGATAGCCGTAGGGGTATGGGTCTTTTCATTGTCTATTGGTTTGATAGCATCTATCCTAGCTGGCAGAAATTCAAAGTTCTATGACAATTCCAATGTGTGCATTGGTTTGCCACTGGCTCAAATCAGCTATCCACAAACACAGACAAGGGAAACAACATATGAAAAATATTGGTATACTGAAACCAAAACTTATGAAGTTGTAACACACACTGAAAAACATCCAGGATTATATTTTTCTGTTGCTGTATTCATTGGCTTTAACATGTTTTGTTTCTCATTAATACTGGCGTGCTACATTGGACTAATCAGAGCTGTATCCAAAACCTCACGTGAAGCACGACGTCAAAAAGAAATGGCAGAAGAAATCAAAATGACATTGAAGGTATCAACAATTGTTCTGACAGACTTCTTCTGTTGGTTTCCAATCTGTATTATGGGAACCTTTGTACAGATTGGTTTAATAGAACTTCCTACCTCAGTATTTCCATGGGTTATGACATTTGTTTTGCCTATCAATTCTGCCATCAATCCTTTCCTCTATACCATTGTGACTGTTTTAAGTGATCAATGTTCTAGCAAACCAAGTACTCGCAGAGAGTTGAAAACCAAATCAAACAATAAACGTACCAAAGATCATGCTCGTAAGAGTCACCAAGCAAAAACAAATGTCGCAGAAACTGCTTTGTAGACAATGTGAAATCACCACCGGGCACAGAACTGAGGATTGTCTAGGGAACATATTATTATTATTAAAACTTCAGCCTTACATTCAGTTAAAGGGACTAGCCTAGATTCCACAGATTAAAAACTCATGGAATAATATAAATAAAGCTGTACAATGTAGTAAAATAGAAAAGAAAAGCTACACATAAATGGCTAAAATTGAGAGAAAGTCAATTTTTGATATATGATTCTATGATGGTGGTGTGTATAGTCAGTATTTTATAAATCCTGTATTTGTACCTCGGTTAGTTTTACCAGTTAACATAGTTAAAAGGTCAATCAAAACTTCTCCAGAAAATTTAATTTGTTAAAAGATAAATGATTCAATCAAAAATAATTTGTTTGCCCATCACAAGTGTAAAAACAAGATATAAGATTCTAAACTAGAAACACTGTTTTCACACTATAGTTTTTCTCTGGGAAAAAAGTTGGTAAAGAATTACATTTTTTTCTAATATACCACAGATTTAGGGAAAACTATTTAGTAGGTTATATTACTATAAACATGTTCTATTAATACATGTGAAAAAATATATAGATTGAAAAGTAGGAGAAGAATCTAGGCCAGTCCCTTTAAGTAAGGTTAACAATGAACAATCAAGACTACAAAAAGTTCACTTCGGTAGTGAAAGTTACTGGTTTTGAAGACTTTAATAACAACTTGGTCCATATGTTCAAAAGAGGTTTAAGAGTTCGACCAGGTTTAATGTTAGACCTGGTTTAAGTGAAATTTTGTTTCGCAGCTAAATACATTTTAATCAATAAATATTGTCATAATGATTTGTAGTTGAATCTTTAATTTTGAAAGTTGTTGCATTTCAAAAATTCAAAAAAGTTCAAAGGTACTTTTATGGCAGTACTAATTTTGACATAGACCTCGTGTAACTTTAAACCCGGTCTAAATCTTAAACCTCTTTTGAACAAACGGACCCTTGTGTTTGTTGATATGAGATTTTTTCAATTTTATAAGACTATTTTGTGAGCAGTGTTTTGACAATGATTTGACCATTTGGTACCAACTTTGATTTAAGTCTGATTTTGTGCAGAACTGGACATCTAACAAGATGTTGAACAGCGATTTTCAGGTTTTATTTTAGCAGTTACCATGTAGGGAAGATTATTGCTTGGAAAAATGGCTGTCAGTAAGGTCGGAGCCTCATGATTTCTGAAAACTTATTTTGATCATAACTAGAAAACTAATGACGTACACTAAAGTATACATTTTTAGGGAATTCACAAGAAATCTATTTATAGCATCAGATTCTTGACTTTAGAACTCACTATTTAGTAACTCACCAAAGACGAGTTATTTTGCCAAAAATTTGAACAAGCCTAGAAAAAATATCATCATTACGTACATTTAGCCCCTATCTAAAAAGCTCAGATTACGTAATCACACAGTTGCTGGATCACGCACATCCACTGACAACAGTTAGTGTAATACTTTTGTGTGGTGATCAATTAATAGTTACAAACCTATATACTGAATTATTGATGCATGATCACATGAGAAAACAAAGGATTCACACATGAATAGTGATTGTCATTTAGTTTTACAACTGATAAAATTTGAATAGATCTGAGATAACGGGTGATCCATGCCATTATCGGGGCATTCTGTACGTCATGATTTGACCAAAATGTTCAAAGCCAAAAATTCATTTTTTCCTCAAAATCATGATTTTTTGGCATTTTTTTGGGTACTTTTTGGCTATTTTTGTGAATTTTACTTAGATGTTAATCAAAAATTTGAGAAACATTCCCTAGAACTATCAATTTAGATGATTTTCACCTATTTTGGAAGATTTTTGCCAAATAATACATTTTCTAGGCTTTTTCACAATTTTTTGTCACAATACCTTGTTTTTGATGAATTTCTAAAAAGCAAGTTCTTAAAATTTGAATTTGATTTTATAAATGTCCTTTCTAAAATGTGTGCATTTATGTAATTTACTATATTAGTTTTCAAGTTATGATAAAAACAATTTTTAGGGATTACAAGGCTCTGACCTCCCTTAAATCAAAACTGGCATTGTACTAGCATTTAAGAATTTTGTCAATGAACAATATTAGGGCCATCTAATATTTTAGGGTTAGGGTTAGGAGTTGTAGGGTCAGGTCATGGTTAGTGAGTTAGGGTCAGGTCATGGGTCAAGTTTTTGCTGGGACCTAACGTATACTTTTCCCCAATATAAGTTTGTTTATGACTGAAAATGTTATTCATATATACCCCCGGTACACACAAACTTTGCACAATTAAGCTTTACAGGAGTTTAACACCTCGCAATTTCAGACCACTTCCTGGCTTTGTATTGCATTTACATCCTTTTTGACCTGCACATAGAAAAAAGTTAATACAACAATTAAGCCAAAAGAAGATAGTAGGACCTTCAAACAGACAGGTTTAGTGATGAAACAGCACAATAAGAATTAAACATTGCAGATATGTTTTTATTTTTCTAATTAAAACCTGTAGAAAATATCCCATTGTAAGCAAGGCATGATGGGAAGGTCCTGATAGGGGTCCTGATGATATCATCTTTCAATTAATTCCATGTGTCCATGTGTACTTGGATTTGATTCAAAATCATTTTTTAGCATACCCAAGATACACAATAATTGTTCTTGTATGAACAAAATTTAGCTCATAGTAGAGTATAATTTAACTCACAATTAATAGTTCTCATACACACAATAATGTCACTAAAAATTAGCATACCGGTACAACACAATCTATTGCTCATTTGTACTTAGATTTAACCTCAATAACTTCAGAATTTGCTCATATTCACACAGAGTTGGCTCAACATTAGCATATAGGCATCCAGGTGTCTTGTTTACATCCGGGACCTTTGTGTGATTAGCACAGTGAAAACAATTGCCGACCTCCCATTCAACTCTATAGAGAAATTAAATGCCAGCTCTCAGAAATTTTGATTGATTTTAGCAAATTTTCAAAATATTTTGATACCAAAATTATTATTCAAACCACTACAAAATGACAAACAGCTCATCATTTTACTGACTTCCATCTCATGCCTGGTTGAAGTCTTGATTGTTTTCACCGCAAATAAAGTCCAATGCGAGTTATTTTTACATCACTGTGCTGCATATGACATAGATCCGCTTTTAGCTATATTTAGCCCAGATTTATTTTTTATGTACACAACACATAGATTTGACTCAAGTCAAAAATTTACATTGTCACAAAATTTGATTGTTTTGTAATATATTATTATTAGTTTATACATTAAAGAATCATGAAACCCACCTCATAAATTTTGTTGTGTGCAGTTTTTTTATACATTCTTATTCAGTGGGTGTGGTTTTGAATGAAATGAAGTAATCTGACTGGCTCTTACCCTAACTCCGCCCATCCATTATGACACGATAGATGACAGGCAGCGCGTCAAATTTGCCCATAAAATCGAAACGGTTTGACTGATCCACCTGAAGTTTGAAACTTTAACACCTCTGTAGTGGCCATCTTTTATATGACATTGAAAACTTGATTTTGAAAAATCGGAGCAAGCTACTTTAATAGTTACATTACTAATAGGATATGGAACAAGTGTTTAATATCAGACCCAGGAAGGTTTTGGCACAGTTTTGGCTAGGTTTGCGATATAATACATTATCTTTAAGACAGTTTTTAACAATATACACAATTTAACACATATAATAGTAAGGAATTGTAATTATGAATGACATGACCAAAATTGCATCATGGTTGAAATTTCCTCACCTCCATTCCTGAATCATTGACCAAAATTGCTTCATGGGTAAAATTCCCTGACCAGTCTCAACAATTGACCAAAAATTGCATCATGGATGGAATTCTATTTCCTTGGCCCCTAAACCATTACCAAAAATGTATCATAGGTGGAATTCTCTTATCTCAGTCCCTAAACCAATGACCAAAATTTCAATCATGGGTCAAATTTCCTTTACCTCAATCCCTAAACCATTGACTAAAATTGCATCATGGGTAAAATTTCCTTTACCTCAATCCCTAAACCATTGACTAAAATTGCATCATGGGTAAAATTTCCTTACCTCTGTTCCAGATGGCACTTCATTCTCGAATGATATCTTGTATTCTGTGTTTGGTTGGCTAAACTGTGGCGGGTTATCATTGATATCCGTTACATGTATTTCAAGGTCTAATGTAACCTTTTGAGGGTTTGTACCTCCGTCAGAAGCCTGAAAATAAAACAGAATTTACACAGTGGACATTTGTGAGAGTAATATTGTGTAGGTATCCTGGGTAGGTATATAGCTCTTAAAATTACTCTTTTGGTGATGGTGACATATATTGAAGG
Source organism: Ophiothrix spiculata (assembly GCA_000969725.1). Lineage (NCBI taxonomy): Eukaryota > Metazoa > Echinodermata > Ophiuroidea > Amphilepidida > Ophiotrichidae > Ophiothrix > Ophiothrix spiculata. The sequence goes on from JXSR01S031575.1 coordinate 25,459, forward strand.
TAAATATTAAGGCGTTTTCCTATTCTATACTCTATAAACCTTGAAGTATGCAACAAACAATCAAACTATGTTACAAGATCCATAGCCCTTGTATTCTTCAACATTGTGAACTGGTGGGTTTTGTATTGTGTAAAAGACTAGTAATGATTGATTAGGATTGATTAAGGCCAAACCACTGCGTATTAATATATTTTTACATGAATTCTTCATAATTTTGGTATTATTTGGGGCTAACTTTTTTGATAACACCATATGGTAAGGTCGTTGCATTTGCTCAATTTGCCATTGTGTGTATCCTTCAACACGGGGCGAAATAGTGCATTTTTGTAAACATTAGACCATAGAATAAAATATAATGAATTCTACATGTTCCCCTTTTCATATTTCAATACAAAACACATTCTTTTGTCAAAATATGAACAGAAAAACCAAATATATGCTTTAATTTCGTCAGACAGACTGCTGATACATCCCCAAGTTATCCTGTTTTGTATACAAAAAGAGCGAAATTCATACAAAATTGGCCTATTGTCAGGCATTGATGAAGCCATCAGGTGTTCAATATTTATCATACGGAAGTTCCCCTTTGTATTTTATTCCTGCCAAGGTCCTAACCTATCCAATGATATAAGCATCTTCCTGATTGACCATATAGTTTTGTCGGACAGAAGTAAAATGTTATGGTACACTCATGATACATTATTGATATGAAGCTATAGGAACCTTGTGTGTGCAGTGGACTGGAACATTGTGAACACAGCACTCATTTCAGTGTGGCAAAGGATTTAATGCATAAAACACTGGTAAACATTACGATATGTGGACAAATATTGTAAATAAATTCATTTGAATATTCAGAAAGATTTGGTACCTTGTTATGATTTGAGAAATATGGACTAATTTACTTCCCCGTATGGTCATATTGGTTTTGTGCATTAATCAGCTACTTGTTGCATACTTCAAGATTTACAAAGTATAGTAACAAGGTGTTAAATAAATATAACTGTAGCAGCCTATACAAATTTTCTTGTATTTACATGATGATTTTGATTTAATACAGGGTGAGTCAAATTACAGTGTAATCAACAGGAGGAATTTTTTACAGGAAATCTGTTTATGTTTATCAATCTTAATTATACTTGCTAAATAGCAAATTTAATCAGCTTTCATGAGAATTTTAGTTTGTTGTAAATGACCAATACTCTCAAAAGTTACAGCCGTTTAAGTAAAGGAACCCAATTTTGTTATCGAACAAATTTGCTTCAACACGAACTCTTTACTGCACAGCAGTGGGTAATATTTTATTAATAGTGCATTGATAAATTTGACGCTACATTCAAAATGTTAAACGGACACACATTTTGCAGAGATACTGAAGAAGATTCAATGATGCACCTCAAAGAACTGCATTTCAAATATCAGTGCACAATCTTGACAACCAATGCCAATGATGAATTGATGAATCATGGCGCAACAATGTAGCAACCGGCACTGACATTTTGTTCCAATTATGTATCATCAGACTCATAGTCCGGTTGAGATCGCCGTCTGTTTTGTCTGTTATTTACGGATTCATTCCACATCACCTCAAGCTATTAGTATACTACTAGTATATAAAATATTGCTTATGAGCTTAAGACCATGCAACTCTTCTTAACAGAAACAAGGAAGGGTTTGGTCCTGATCCCGATGATTCAATAAAACAACAACCGAAAGAGAAAAGCTTTTTTGAGAGATTTGATCATTACCTCAAGAGTCAACCCACAACTCCATATTTCACAGTCTACATTCAACAGACCATTGTTTTCTTGTTGTTTTATTTCCAAAGGCATTCCTATCATAACAATTGAAAGAGACAACAGCATTTGTTACCAGTATGCACGTAAACTAAATATCCTACTTTGTTCACCGTTAAAATTGGGTACCTCCACTCAAATGCCTATAACTTTAGAATGCTTTGTCCGATTTCAACAGGATAAATTTTCTATGAAAGCTAATGAAATATTACATCTCACACAGGAACAATTTTGAAAAAGAATAATAGAAACTGGTTATCTAAATCACTGATTAGATTACACTTTATTATGTATCACCCTGTATATTTTTATTTATGTATGTATCAGATCAGTTCAAAAGCATCTTACAACTACCAAGGCCATGTAGCCCCCTATAGGCCAATCAAAAAACAGTGTAAACAAAAATCCATATTGCAGGGCCCATTACTTGTAAATGCAACCCCACTATGTATTTTTGTTTATTGTCATACCCAATGGGTGATTTTAACATTGACCTTCTATATTGTTGTTTTCCCTCCCCCTACCTGATCTTCATTATTAACAAAAATTCAGAGTGCAGGGCCCTATTGCTTGTAAATGGAACCCATACCTTGGATTTTTGTTTAAATTGTCCAATAAATTTCTATTTTGCCTATAGCTAAAATGTTGTTTTTCCCTCCCTCCCTACCCTGATCTTCATTATAAACAAAAATTCAGAGTGCAGGGCCCTATTGCTTCTAAATGCAAAAGGCAACCTGCATTTCTGTTTACATATTATTCAATAAAATCTTTGAGAAGAGTAACATCAGATTTTATTGGACTGTTATGGAAGATGTTCACGACATATGAATAAGTATAAACTTTCTACATATTTTCCATACCTCAATCTGGATCTGATATTGTTGTTGTGTCTCCCTATCCAAAAGCTTGTCCACTATCAGTAAACCACGGCCATTAATGTCCTTATCAATTCTAAAGAAATCTGAAAATATTTTAATATTAAAATACATTAAAGCCATACTATAAGATTTTCATCAAAAATGGTTTATATTAAAAACAGCACAAACTGAAGGAATGTGACTATCTGAAAGCGTTTTCAAATGTATTTTGTCAAAAAATGTTTTGCCACCGACAAATGGATAAAAAGCATGTGCATGCTTTCCTATACTAATACATGTTGAATTAAATTCGCGATCCAGAATTTAATTCAACAAATGCCCATAACAGAAAAAGAAAGCATATTTAAGCCAAACTATTTGGAGGGTAATTAGAGAAAAACAAAGTAAGCCAAAAGATGTTAATTGCTGTTTGGTGAGTTTGTTATATTTTTGTTTGTGCATATATTAGGCCTTCAAAGTTATTTATATATCATTTTTTTCCCTTTATTTTTTTCTAGACATTAGGCTTATGTTGTTATCCTCCCCACATTGAGTTGGCTTACTTTGTTTTTCTCTAATTATTTAATTGTACTCTAAGTAACCTTCTGTATCATATTTGATCCTTGATGTGTTTTGTACCTTGTCCGTTGGATCTACTTTATATTTTATATTTTTTATTTGGAGGGTATTATTATCTACCAGTACTGTTATCTACCCAAAACAAACCCATTAAGCTAAAAAAAAATCAAATGTGATGGGTGATAGGGGGCGCTTCATTTTTAACACTTTATAGTATTGCTTTAAATTCTTTACATGTTTTTCATTCTAGGTATAAGAATGGCTGCTTTAACAGTAACAATGTTTATATCATTTTTTCTACTTTTTTGAAAGATGATAAAACAAATAGTGAACAAGATCTTCAATTGAAACAATAATTACCATACTGGCTCAAGTAACATCCAACAATTTTTGAAAAGGAACTTGGGTCAAAATTCGGGGATGTAACTTAACATGAGGACTCACAAGAGGATCTGGACTTACCAGTCGACAATTAAGGTAAAGAAAAAAGAAATGTTTGTTGAAATGACAGCATTCTGATCAACTCATTTTGAAAATTTAGAATTCAATTCATTAAATATTCCTTTAAAATACAAGAAGAAATTAAAAAAACTTATCATTTGAGGTTGAAGGGGTAACATTATTTTTGCTTTTTTGTGCGT
>JXSR01S031577.1:1422-23521 GCA_000969725.1 Ophiothrix spiculata
AAAATCATCACATTTTTATTCTCTTCCAAAACTCTGTGATGAGCCATGTTTAGTTCAAAGTAGCACCAATTGTCCTCAACAAAATGTGGAGAAAGCACCACTAGAATTTTGCGACTCCTTTGAATATGTAAAGATAGATGGGACCTAAAGTATACCTTTTCCATTGAAACTATTTACATTGACTTGTCAAAAATATGTACAATATACCTGAAATCAAATTTTACGCTTTAATGTTGGACTCAAAATGCCAAGGGGTCAAATGCTTTAATGTTGGTAGCAAAGTACTCATGTACATGTTGGCCCAGTGGTAAATAGCATGTTGACTAAACGTTGATATGCATTTTGGTACAATTAATATACCTCTATAATATTAATCTATAGATTATTGGATAATGATACATTGTACGAAAAAGTTAAACAAAATATACCCTTTTCAGCCCAAAGAATCAATTAACAGGAACATAATTTATAAATTACAAAATTAGCGTATTTACCCGACCTCCCAAATTTTGTTCCTTTTGAAATGATGAGATGCTTCCCCAATTTTCGGTGATACTCAATGTTGGATCCTTCACCATCTGCATCATTTATTATTTTATATATTTTGATTACCATAGAAAGAAGTAAGTGACAAAGTTTCATTGAATTTGCATGACTAGAAGGAGTTATACAGCATTCGTAAATGTTCAGGCTCAACTTCAGATATCCCTCTCTTTGCCATTTTGAAATAGCTGCCTGTTTTTCCATAATATTGTCAATTATCGAAAAGTTTCAAAATTTCATAACCATAATTAGATATAATGATTTGAATGATAAAAAAATCACGAATCTTAATTTTTTACACCAACCTCATTAATATTCATGAGCCTGTAAGATTATTTTTTTTATACAGTGTGTCCCAGAATGAAGTTATCAATATTTCAATGCCGCATAATTCAAAAACTAAACTATCCCAGACAATGAAAATTGGTGACAATTATACCTGATGTCTCCACTTGCCTTGGTACAAAAATAAAGAAAATCCATGCATAAGTGAGCGTTTGGAGCTCCAGAGGAGTTTGAACACTTTTCCCAGTTTGGAGAGGTCATAAAAATCCATTGGTAATGTTCAGCTGAAGTATATTCGAGCAAGGATGTCATCTTTTACCAACATTTCTGTTTTGTTTCACATGTTGCTTCTCCTTGATGATGCATTGGACTCTGGGAGTCTAAATTAAAGGTTCAGTAGAATGTTAACTCGGCTTCTACCTTGGCGTCCACATGCTTCTTTTTTGCAGTTCCTTCTGCCATCTGATTTCATAAACTATATATTTTCTGACATTTTTAAGATGGGCTACTCGTGTGATCAGGATATCTGGCTCCTTGAAATGTTAAATAAATCTTTCCATTGTTTCAATGATACCTGCACTTTGCAGATATTGGTCAATTATGATACTCGTTTCTCCATTGACAAATGAGGTGTTATGTTTGCTTTGAATTACCATATTCCTACAAGCACTGCTACCAGCCCTTTAGCGTGCTTTCAAAAGGCCCGCTACTATAATTTTCCAGAACGATTACTTAATAAAACTTATTAAATGATTTTTACATATGAAAAGGAACCAGATTTAGGTTAAAATAATCTTGACAACAAAAAAACCTTATAATTGAGCAAATATTATCATGATTATGTCTGTAAAGATGACGTTCTTCGTTGCCGTAGAATTTTTACAACTTACCCAAACTGGGAAAAGTGTCCAAACTCCTGTGGAGCTTCAAACGCTCACTTCTAAAAAACTAAAGCATGGATTTTCTTCATTTTTGCACCACAGCAAGTCAAGACATCAGGCATGATTGTAACAAAGTTTCATTGTCTAGGATAATGTGGTTCATAAATTATGTTGCGTAGAAATCTTGATAACTTCATTCTGGGACACACTGTATTGTGTAAATTATGTAATGTCATATTTGTCAACCACTTAACCTGATTCTAATCTATTTTATTGTCTTTATTTTCTATCTAGCCTTAATTTGTACTATAAATAAGTACCAATTTATCCTTTCCCTATTTAGAACTATTTACTCATGTTCATGATTTCTGTCTCGTTTCCACATTACACTGAAAATCATCAAAACAGGGTGGGTAAATTAGATTTAATAAAGATTATCTTCTCGGGCAGGTCCCGCCAAATTTTCCTTACTTACACATATTCTGAAACTAGCAAGCATATATGTGACTCATCAAATCGAAACAGGATACTTGTTGGGACCTACATGTTTCTCATTTTATGGCACTGATAACACCAGGTTATTCCAAACCTGAAATTGATTATTTCTTTTTACTGGTGATCAATAGTCTAAAATGACTTCTTAGATGTGACAAAGTCCAAAAGATATGGATTGATATTTGATTACCATTTAAATATTCAATTTCAAGTGTGACATAATGGTGTTACCGTTGTTACAAAATGAACAACATGTAGGTGTATACAAGTGGCCCCTTTTTTTGATGAGTCGCATATAGTCTCAACACATCGTTTTTTAATGCATACAGCTCTTTGTGTACAAAATTAAACAGAAACCTCCCAAGATTCTATAGTATTTTACAGAATATGCACATCAATAGGAACTTGAATTCAATACCTTCAGTACCATATATTGACTGAACTAGCTTGTTTGTATATTAAGAGTAGAAACAAATGTTGAAAAGAACGGGGTTTACATTAGTAATAATAGTCAATTATTGTAGCTATTGCTTCACTCTCTTTGTATGCTACCAGACCATACACATGTATGATGCTTTTCATAAATTGAAACGTCGATCCAATGGAACAGGTCTCTTCAGTTCCTCTCTTAATCTTCTCCAGAAGAGGCGTTGTCTATATTCACCTCCTGGCCATTTTATCACTTGCACCCTACAGAACAGTTGTCGTAGCAACAGAGTCAATCTATTATCAGGGATCTCTTCTAAAATTATAAAAATCATCACATTTTTATTCTCTTCCAAAACTCTGTGATGAGCCATGTTTAGTTCAAAGTAGCACCAATTGTCCTCAACAAAATGTGGAGAAAGAACCACTAGAATTTTGCGACTCCTTTGAATATGTAAAGATAGCTCATTGAAAATCAACCTTCCAGCCCGAATGTCTCTTGTCCTGAGGCAGAGTCTAAATGGTTCTTCACCTTCCTCAATGTTTTCTACAAGTTCATCTGCCACCCAATCTTCATCTCTGCGATGGTACGTCACATAAGCATCGTACTGAGGCACCCCACCTTCATCATTATCTTCCCGACCAATACCATTATTATTATTGATATAATCATGATATGCTCTTTTTTTCCTGAAGAAAAGGAAAAATCCATATCGTATGTTCCAACGGTACCGTACTGCTATGCAAATTACTAAAATCACAGTAATTATAGCAATTATTGCTGTTAATATATACTTCCATGTTTGTGGCCCACACTCCAAGTCAATTTCAGTAATGCTAAATCCTTGTTTGGAGCTAGGTGGTGTACAGCAAAAATCCTTTTCACACTTTGAATAATGCAAAATTTCAACAACTCTATCACTGATTAACCATTTTGTCAATGGCTCGATTTTGCAATCACATATAAATTTATTACCATGTAAATTTATGGATTGTAAGATAGAAAGTTTCAATAAAACAGATTTAGGGACAGTAGTGAATAGATTGTTATGTAATTTAAGTTTTTGTAGATTATCAATATACTGCAAAAAGCCAACTGTCCGAAGTTGATTATTGGACAAATCTAGATCTGTCAGGTTGCTGAAGTAAGAAATATCTTGGGTGTCAATGAATGAAATTCCATTGTTGCTCAAATCAAGATGCTTGAGTTGATAGGATTTGAAAATCTTCAACACCTTGGTATCATTGAGGTTCAGGAAAGATAAAAACAAGTATTCTAAATTCGGTGTGAAAATCTCATCTTTGTCACTGTTTAAAAAAATACTTTGAGACAGATCCAAAATCGAAAGGCCAACACACCGACATTTGTGAGTAGTACAGTTATCACTTGCAATCAGTGTATTATAAGCATATAACTCATTAACATTTGGAAATGATTGACCCAAGGTCTTCAAATGCCATGGGTAGTGATATAATTGGTCTCCTAAGTTCAAGATCTTCACATTTTGAAATTCGCATGGTAATTTGTCTGGAAAACCAGTAAATTGATTTCCTGATAAATCTATTTTCTGAAGTGAAAGTGGGATTTTGCAGAAAACGTCACCTGAAATGTCACCATACATCATGTTATTGCTGAAATCAATGATCTTTAGTGTGTTGTACTTGCTAAAACTCTGCAATACACCAGAAGCAAATATGTTTTTGTCATAATGAGCTGAAAGGTGCAGTTTTTGTAAATTGTTCAAACCATCAAATGAATCTTCAAGTAAATATATTGATATAGCAAAATACAAATCCAAATCTAATATTTTTAGAGATGGAAACCATTTAAATGCAGAGCTGCCAATGTTTATTAAGTTACATTCTACGTCATAGGCACAACGTAATGTAAGAAATGACAGTGATGTGTTCCATTTAGCATATAGGGCAAATGTATTTGCATTTAGAGTAATATTGAAACTTATTTGAAGAACAAGTTTATGAAGCGGTGAATTCAACAATTGTAAAGCTGTTAGTGCTTTTGTCGTATTCCTTGATATGACTATTGATAGATTCGTTAGATGGGGCAGCAAATGATATGGTGGATTTAGTTGATCTGTATCTTTAGGAAAACTGAAATCCAATGTTTCCAGTGGTATGTTAGCCGTACAATTGTCTTTGTCATTTATATTACCATTTGTGATTTCCAATGTGCCAAGTGAAGAAAGTGGACAGATATCAAAGTTAGAACAAAAATTACCATTTACTTTCAATGTCAGGTGTTTTAGTTTGCCCAGTCCTGTAAATAGATTTGCGATGTGTGTGCACTCCTGATGTGAGTCAATATTCAATGTGATTTCAAAGGAACGTAATAAGACCAGATTGCTGAAAGTTGCTTCATATGTATCTAAATAAAGGTTCAAGAGAACCAGTTTTTTCAAATTGTGAAGGTTGACAAATGTATCTTTTGCAATGGTTATGCCATCATCATGTGACATTAACAATGTGTGTAGTGATACCAAGCGATAAAAGCCAGAGTTTTTATCCGTAGACATAGGGTTATTATGTAGGTCCAGGTATTGTAGTGTATTAAGTTCATGGAAGCTATCATTTTGTAAACTGTTTAAAGAGTTAAATGAAAGTTCAAGTTTGATAAGCTTAGGAAGTTCCTCAAATGCCCCATTTTCTATATGAGATATAGAATTGTGAGTTATCGATAACATTTGTAGCTTTTGAAGTCCAGTGAACATCTTTTGTCGAAGTACTGACATTTTATTTGTAGATAGTATTAAGCTGTGTAGTTCTTGTAAATTTCTGAAGGCATTGTCTGCAATGTGTTGTATTCTGTTCCAGCAAAAGGACAAACTTCTCAGCTGATGTAGATTACCAAGTATGTCATTTGGGATATATACAATTTCATTGTGGCTCAGATCAAGTGATTTTATTGGTGAAGCTTCTGAAAATGACGGGATGCAATCTAGATCTCTCTTGGTACAATCTATGTTGGTGTAATTCCATATCTTACAAGGTATACTGCCTTTTGGAAAATCACATTTTATTTCCAAGTGTTCAGTTAAGAATTCATCTACAGATGCATTGCCAATGTTAATGGTGAGACAAAATGAAATGAGGAGGATGCCTGGTATAAAAACCATGTTGGTTGGCATCATTGAACACATTTGAAGGTTGAATTCTCTAAATATCAAAACACAGGTATGTTAGAGATTTGAGTCACCTGATCCACTTGATATATAGGCTAATCAATAGAAATTGATATAGGTTGTCAATACACTGAAGTCGCACAACAAAAATATGTACCTCTCTGATTTGGTATATAGGTTTGTCCATAACCTAAAGTCATCCGGTAGATTGCTCTGATTTAATATAATATAGTCTTGTTTATAAATTGAAGTCATCCGGCAGAAGTATGCACTGTACTGATATGATATAGTCTTGTTAATAAACTGAAGCCACCCTGCAGAAGTGTGCTCTGCTCTGATTTGATATAGTCTTGGTAATAAACTGAAGTCACCAAGCAGAAGTGTGCACTGTACAGATTTGATAAATTCTTATCAATAAACTGAAGTCACCAGAAGTTTGCACTGCTGTGATTTGATATAGTCTTGTTAATAAACTGAAGTCACCCAGCAGAAGTGTGCACTGTACAGATTTGATAAATTCTTATCAATAAACTGAAGTCACCAAGCAGAAGTGTGCACTGTACAGATTTGATAAATTCTTATCAATAAACTGAAGTCACCCAGCAGAAGTTTGCACTGCTCTGATTTGATATAGTCTTATCAATAAACTGATTTCACCTTGAAGCAGTATGCACAGTACTGAATTGATAAAAGTATTGCCAATAAACTGAAGTCACCATGTAGCAGTATGCACTGTACAGATTTGATAAATTCTTATCAATAAACTGAAGTCACCATGTAGCAGTATGCACTGTACAGATTTGATAAATTCTTATCAATAAACTGAAGTCAACCTGTAGCAATATGCACAGTACTGATTTGATATTTAGGCAAACTGAAGTCACCCAGCAGAAGTACGCACTTTACTTATATGATATAGTCTTGATAATAAACTGAAGTCACCCAGCAGGAGTGTGCTCTGCTCTGATTTGATATAGTCTTGTTAATAAATTGAAGTCATCTGGCAGAAGTGTGCACTGTACTGATATGATATAGGCTTGTAGGCTTGTTAATAAACTGAAGTCACGCAGCAGAAGTGTGCACTACTCTGATTTGATATAGTCTTGTCAATAAACTGATTTCACCCTGTAGCAGTATGCACTGTACAGATTTGATATAGTCTTATCAATAAACTGAAGTCAACCTGTAGCAGTATGCACAGTACTGATTTGATATTTAGGCAAACTGAAGTCACCCAGCAGAAGTACGCACTTTACTTATATGATATAGTCTTGTTAATAAACTGAAGTCACCCAGCAGAAGTACGCACTGTACTGATATGATATAGTCTTGTTAATAAACTGAAGTCACCCAGCAGAAGTATGCACTTCTTTGATTTGATATAGTCTTATCAATAAACTGATTTCACCATGTAGCAGTTTGCACCGCTGTGATTTGATATAGTCTTATCAATAACCTGAAGACACCCAGCAGAAGTGTGAAAAGTACTGATTGACAATAAACTGAAGTCACTTAGCACCTCATCAGCAAGATCATTCAGTATGTAGAGATGTTTGATTTGATCATTCCACTACAATGACTATTAACTGTGAATGAATAATTAGTTTCTTACTGATAATTTATACTAAGATGAAACAAAACAAGGAAATTGAAACAAGATACTAGATGGCCTTGGTTGTGTCATTTCACTATGTTCAAATTATTATATTGAAGATGTATTTTCTGAATGATATGAAACTTCGCATGTTTCAAATGTGGTCATAAGACATGATATGTGATATGGTTTTGAAACTTAAATGTTGAATTTAAGCCTCGCTAAATTATAAAGTATGTGAAAGGGGAAAAAAGATGACTCATCTGGGTTGAAGTGGGAATTGTTTTACTTTTACACTCTGACTATGTGTTTAAACTTGGAGCAAAGCACCTGGGGGTCTATGGTATTCAGTGTTTGTATTGAATTCTAGAAAGTTTTATTTTTGAGCTTTTTCTTCAGGTTTGGCAAGAGTTATAAGTAGAACTAGATGAAATCAGTGTAGAAGAAATTTAAATATCATATTCGTGATCATTACATGGCTAACATCTGTTATATCTTTTCTTGAATGCGTCCTGTTCTACAAATTTAGCTACAACATTTTGAATTCTAATTGCCAAAACTTTTTGCAAAGTTTTGAAAAAAAAAATCATTTTAAAGTGCTTAAAATGTTCTCCGATTTTCATAGGTTATTGGTACTCCAAAAAATTGATTCAAAGTTAGAGTAAATGAATTAATTTTTGTACAGTAAAGGAATTTCTTTATAGTAAATTAATTCATTTAGGTAAATCAATTATGACCTTTCCTGAACTGATATAGATCCAACAAACTATCTAGATTAATACACAGTACTAAGCATATATAGAACCAACACACTATCGATTAATACACAATATACTTTCTGATTGCATAATGATATTAGAATAGTAACAACAACTTAAGTCTCTATCTTTGTAGAGTGAAAGCTAAAGGAAATTTAACAATTATTTCTGAAACTAGTGAAATTTGACCATGTTCATAATTTGATAAAGCATTTCTTTAAAAATCAATCCATTTTGTTGACATAAGCTATGATCACAATTGCCTGTACGATGTCCGTATGAACAGTTACGAATTTGCGTACTACGTACTGACATTTTTGAAATCATTTCTGCAAACTTCTGATAACCTACAAATGCTGTTTTCCAAGCAACAAATATTAAAAGTCCTTACAAAACAATCAAATACTCATCAAAATGCTGTTTGTAGTCATTTGAAAGAAGTATTGTGACATCTAGCTCAAAGGGACTGGCCTAGATTCTTCCCACAAATTTTTACCTACATATTTTTAACATGAATCGATAGAACATGTTTATAGTAATATAACCTACAAGTAGGTTTTCCATGATTTTGAGGAATATTGGTGAAAATTGTATTACTTTTACCTACTTAAGTTTTTGCCGGCAATGGCAAAAAATGGTGTAAAAACAATGTTTCTAGTTTCAAAACTTATAAAGATCTTGTTTCTACACCTGTGATGGGCTGATATATATAAGCATGCGTGTATATATAATTGTACCAAGGAGCTTTGTTTGATTTTTTATCTGGTAAATCCATCTGAGGTATAAATTTAGGATTTAGGAAACACAGGATAGTCACACCACCATCAAAGAGTTGATATTTTGGAAATTAATTCTCTCTCATTTTGAGCCATTTCTGTGTAGATTTTTGTACTTTTTTGGATTTTACTACACTTTTAAGCTATATTTCTAGCATTTCCATAGGTTTTTAATTCTAAGTGGAATTTAGGCTAGTCCCTTTAAGGTTAAGAACACTGCATGCAATACTAACAGTGAATAACATTAGAACTATACTGTCCTGCATTATTCTTCATAAGACATAAGTTTTTGCATATATATTTGCCTTTAAATATCAAAACGTCGATCCAATGGAACAGGTCTCTTTAGTTCCTCCCTCAATCTTCTCCAGAAGAGATCTTGTCCGTACTCGCCTTCTGGCCATTTTATCACTTGCACTTTACAGAACAATTGTCGTAATAGCAGAGTCAATCTATTATCAGGGATTTCTTCCAAGATTATAAAAATCATCACATTTCTATTCTCTTCCAAAACTCTGTGATGAGCCATGTTTAGTTCAAAGTAGCACCAATTATCCTCAACAAAATGCGGAGAAAGCACCACTAGAATTTTACGACTTCTTTGAATATGTAAAGATAGCTCATTGAAAATCAACCTTCCAGCCCGAATGTCTCTTGTCCTGAGGCAGAGTCTAAATGGTTCTTCACCTTCCTCAATGTTTTCAACAAGTTCATCTGCCACCCAATCTTCATCTTTGCGATGGTACGTCACATAGGCATCATAGCGAGGCACTCCATCTTCGTCATCATCTTCTCGATCAATACCATCGTCATTGATAAGATAATATTGATATGCTCGTCTTTTCCTGAAGAGCAGGAAAAGTCCATATCGTATGTTCCAACGGTACCGTATTGCTATGCAAATCATTGTTATCACAGTAATAAAACTTAATGTTCCTATCAATATATACTTCCATACATGTGGTTCACAGTCTAAATCAATTTCAGTTATGCTCAATCCTTTTTTGGAGCTGGGTAGGTTACAGCGAAGGCCTGTTTGAGAGTTCAAAATATTAACAACCTTGTCATGAACTAACCAATTTTCCAATGGTTCAATTTTACAATCGCATGTGAATTTGTTTCCATATAAATCTATTGTTTGTAAGTTTTGAAGACTTCCTGATAAAACAGATTCAGGTACGGCAGTTAAATGATTGAAGGATAATTTCAGTAGTTGTAGATTATCGATATACTGCAGGAAGTTAACTGTTTGAAGTTGATTATAGGACAAATCTAGATATGTCAGATTCCTGAAATGCCAAGCATCTTGGTCGTCAATAAATGAAATGTCGTTCTTGCTCAAATCAAGGCATTTGAGTTGATATGATACAAAAGTCTTCAACACGTTGATATGACCGAGGTGCATTAAAGATAAATCTAGAGATTCTAAGTTAGGTGTGAAAATCTCATTTTTATCATAGTGAAAAAAGGCACTTTGAGACAGATCTAAAATTGAAAGACTGTTACATTGACACAATTGAGTAGTACATTTTTTGTTAGTAATAATTACACCGTAATGGGCAGAGAATTCAATAAGATTTGGAAATGATTGACACAGGACCTTTAAATTCCACTCTCTGAGGAATGCTTGGTCTCCTACATTCAAGATGTTCACATTATTGAATTGGCATGGGAGTGTATCTGGAAAACTGGTAAATTGATTGCCTGATAAATCTATTTTCTGAAGCGAAAATGGGATTTTGCAAAATGCATCACTTGAAATGTCTCCAGTCATCTGGTTACCTCTAAATTCTATAACTTTGAGTGTGTTGTGCTTGCTAAAAACTTGCAATACACCAGAAGAGAATATATTGATATGTACAATAAAAATGTGCAGTTTTTGTAAATTGTTCAAACCTTTAAAAGAATCCTTGATGAGTAAAGATGTTGATGTGGTATAAAATTGATTCAAATCCAGTATTTTGAGAGATGGAAACCATTTGAACACAGAGCTGCCAAGACTTAATAGGTGACATCCTCCGTCAAGGTCGCACTCTAATGTAAGAAAATTTAGAGATGTGTTCCATTTAGCACATGGAGCAAATGTTTGTGCATTTAAAGTAAGATTGAAACCTATATGAAGATCAAGTTTACAAAGTGGTGAATTTAGCTGTTTTAAAGTTGCCAATGCTTTTGTCATATTCCTAGGTATAAGTAGGGTCAGATTCGTAAGCTGGGGTAGCAAATGGTAGGGTGGATTTAGCTCATCCATATCTTCAGGAAAACTGAAGTCCAATGCTTCCAGCGGTATGTTAGCAGTACAATTGTCTTTATCATTAATGTTACCATTTGTTATTTCCAATGTGCTAAGTGAAAAAAGTGGACAGATATCAAAATTAGAACAGAAATTACCATTCACATGTAATGTAAGATGTTTTAGTTTGTCCAATCCTTTGAACAAATTCCCAATGTGTGCACACTCCTGCTCCGAGTCTATATTCAAAGTGATTTCCAGGGAATGCAATGATATCAGATCGCTGAAAGGTGCTTCGTAAGTATCCAAATATGTTTTCTGGAGATTCAGATTCTGCAAATTTTGAAGGTTGACAAATGTTTCTTTTGCAATAGATATGCCATCATCATATGACATTAACAAAGTCTGTAGTGACTCCAGGTGATTGAATCCAGAGTTTTTATCTGCAGATATGGGGTTATTGCGTAGGTCCAAGTACTTTAGAGCATGGAGTCCACGTAAGCTGTCATTCTGCAAACTGTTTAAAGAATTGTCCACAAGTTCAAGCTTGATAAGCGTAGGAAGTTCCTCAAATGTCCCATTTTGTATATGAAATATGGAATTGCCAGTTATTGATAAGATTTGCAGCTTTTGAAGCCCTGTAAACATCCTTTGCTGAATTACTACTATGTTATTTCCAGAGAGTATAAGGCTGTGTAGTTCTTGTAAATTTCTGAAGGCATTATCTGCAATGTGTTGTATTCTGTTCTTATAAAAAGACAAACTTCTCAATTGATATAGATTACTAAGTATGTCACGTGGGATATATCCAATTTCATTGTGGCTCAGATCAAGTGAGTTTATTGATGATGCTTCAGAAAATGAAGGGATGCAGTCTAGCTTTCTCCAGGTACAATCTATGTTGGTATAATTCCACACTTTACAAGGTATACTCCCTTTTGGAACATCACATTTTCTTGCCAAGTGTCCAGTTGAGAATTGATCTCTGGATGCTATAACATTGATGGTGTTGATGTTTGGCCAAAATGAAATTAGGAGGATGCACAGTATGAAAACCATTTTTGTAAAATATCATTTAACAAAATGATCCGAAAGTACTTCTGAAGGTACGTAAATTAAAGTAGTGCAGAAGTTTAATCCATCATCAGTTTAAATCATTTAACACATTTGAAGAAATAAATGCACTGCGGATCCCAATAAAGGCTTGTAAATGAAATGAAATCAGCCAGCAGACTTGTTGGAAGAATTTACTTTATCGACTTGACAAACTTTCCCAATAAATGAAACCATCCAGCAGATATAGAAGATAGTTATATACTGATTTGATATATATAGTATAGGCTTGCTAATGAACTGAAGAAACCCAGCAGCACGTACGCTGATTGAAATAGGCTTGGTACTAAACTGAAATCACTTTCGGACTTGGTGAAGTGTAAAATAACAATAAATTGAGGTTGCCAAGTATAAGTATGAACTATACTCAGTTGATATAGACTTGCCAATCAACTGAATTATTGTACAATGTCTGTTTACAAAATAGTGATAGTAATTGCAAAAAGGAAGTAAATATGAAATGATTGTGATTTGTCCTTTAAAAAATCCCCTTTGCATTTTCAATCATTTGAAAACTTTATACTGAATAGATAATTATAACTCTTTCAGTGCAGGGGTTGTTGTAGTCTAGACTCTAGTGTAAAAAGCTTTTGATTCTTAATCATTGGGCATTGTGAATAGCTGAGAATCATAGTTTGGAATCTGCTGAGTGGTCCATGTTGTATCCTTAATTTAAGATATTTCCTCTCATGTGCTCATCTCAACCCAGGTATCAAATGGGAACATGCATTCTGGGAAGGTCAGGCTGGTGGTGAAGGAAGGTGGTGACCCCTTCAACCTCAAATTTTATCAAAAGTTGAGTCAGTTACTTTGATTGAGAGAATCCCTTTTACAAGGGAGATTATTCTTTGTTTTGGGTAACACTTTGTATTTTCCAACTCTATTTGTGGAGGAGAGTGTGATTGCTATGAAACAGACAGTATGTAATTTGTTTTAGTAGTCATACAAGTGCATGTATTTGATTTTCTTTCAGTGTTAGCATCAAAATCAGAGCCATTCATATTACATGAGGCCCAGGCGTGAGGCATTACTTGGGTTTTTCAGGTGCAAAGTGAAATAATAATACTGTACCTGTGCATTTGACCCATTGCCAATTTCCTGATATGAGTCATCTCACGTAACAATTGCAAATGTATCTAACACTAAGTTTCTGATCCAAATACTGTAAAACATTTTAATTTTGTAGTTCCTTTATTTCCATAGTAGACAATGGTAAATATTCTCACAAACATTAAATTTTGACTCTTTTTCTTTCCTGTATTTACAAAAGTAAGATAAAGCAAAACAATATTATTTGTACAACACTAGATTGAGTGTTTCATAATCAATATTTTGTCTAAAGTGTATCTGATGTGAAGCTGAGAAAAAAGGATAATAAAGAGTTAAGGTGTCTGGTTCATGATAGATCTGACTGAAATGTTCTAGTAAAAATCGGCATGAATAATATTTCATTGACGTAGAATTGATTTTTAGAATAATAATTGAGGGTCACTGGACTCATTTTTGCATGCGAGTCAATTTAAAAATAGCCTTTTTTGGAGCTTTTTGGAAAAAATTAGTACAGGGGTCTATGGGATATGTGGCATTATTTAGTGTTGATTCAAAAACTTCCCCCTGAAATTTTGGGTCAATTTTTAAACAAAATTTGCACACAAGTATGTTCTTTCAATTAAAACAATTAAACTTGGGGGTACCGACATACTTTTCACAAAAAATGAGAAAATGTGACTTTTTTGGCTTCAAAACACTATTCCGTGTATCCTGCGCATGCGTATTGCTGCACTTGCAAAATCAAAACAAGTGCGTACCAGTACATGTGGACCAGACACCTTAAAAATGAGCTGACTAACCAGTGGCTATATGAAAGAAAGAATTTTACAAGCAAGAAGTTGTTTTTCCTAATCGATCATTTAATTGCTATTTTGTTTCAGTTGGGAGCCAATGTAAACATTCTAGATGCATCAAAGCACACGCCATTATTCAGAGCAGCTGAGATGGGACATACTGATGTTGCCAAAGTCTTAATTGAAGGTAAGCAGCAAAAAATTTAGTTGTAAAGATAAGGCCTAAAAATATATTTTTTTGACTGGCGTTATCCTTTCCCAGCAACTGAAGGGTACTTTAACAACATTTAACAACATTAGCACAGTGTCAGTCCAGGCGTGGATGTAATTTTGTAATTTTACAATCAGACACAGGGAGCAACTTAGAAACAAATAAATGTATAGGTTGGAATATTTTTAAAGATGTATGATGTCTGTTGCTGTACATAACACACACCATGCCATGCAAACTTGATAACTTTTATCAAAACGTATAGAAAACTGAATGTTTTGACACTATTAACTATCTTAATGTTCATGATATACTTTTTTCCAGCTCATAAGCTCAGAGTAAAATAGGGTAGACTGATATTTTAAGGCTAAAGGTAAATTCAGCTAATATGCCAGAAAAGTCTTCATTTTCCGGGGGGGGTACTCAAATTTGGGTTTTGGTAGGACATGCCTCTGCAAAATGTGAAGAACCATCCATCCAAATACCAATTCTCAAGAAAAAGTTACCAATCAATCTCTCTAATTTCTACCATTTGGTGCAAAGTTGGGAAAATTTTGGAAATAAAACCCATCAAAATATCACCTTTTTACGAAAAAAGTGGACTGATTGAAATACCAGAGAGCCTTATTTTGCTACACCAATCAAATATTTCAGCACGTTTCCATAACCCCATTTTTACTATGTATAGCCCCCTGGCATCATTTCATCTCTGGTCCAAGGAGAATTGCAATTTAGCCAAATATTAGAAATGAACAAAATGTAGCTCAATCTATTTGAACTGTTGATCATATCTTTGTATATAGTTTATTTTTAAATCTTTTATCCAAAATACAGTATTGTAATATCAATTTTGAAGATTAAATTTTTTAAAATTATGTTATTGCGTTCTGACTTATTCTGCAAGACCACAAATGTGTTTTTAATACTAACAAAAAATAAATTAGGCAAAGTGTTCTGCTTTTGTGTTTTCTTCTCTTTTAAGAACAAGAATAACCCAGGCAACCAGCAATACAGTAAAACAAGTTTGATCAATTGTATTCATATTCAAATGATAAGGAAATGTTTGGGTGGACCAAATGGGAATACCCGAATGTGCAGGAGTTTAGGGCATAGTATAACATTTCAATTAAAATTTTTTGTTGATAGAATTAATTTTAATTATTAGATATTCACCCAATACATTTTTCTAGTAATATATTAGCATCAAGTTTCACTTTAATGAACTATGCGACACAATTATGGGAAATAAGTCACATGTCATCAGTTTTCAATTCCTAACTGTATATTTAAAATACTACATTTTAATCCAAACTCATCGTAGGTCATCTGGTTCCAGAGATATATGACATTTCTTTCAACTTGAAAAACAAAAGAATTTTCTACCACATTGTCATATAATTCAAAATCAATATTTCTTATTTGATTTATTTCTCATGACCATTTCACGAAAGTGTTTTGTCTATGTAATACTATATATACTTTGATCATAAAATCTTATACTATACCTTTAATCATGCTATTTAAGGGGGAAAAAGGAAGTTAAAACCAACTAATTTCCTAAATGGTACACATACACACAATTAATCATTGCAAAGTTCAACATATAAAAGTGCAAATTAGTTGACAATTAAAGACTTGAATGTGCACAATGAATCTTATTTAAATCAAGCGAAGTATCAGTCGTTTTTGTGTCGTCTGAAAGATAGACACATAGGTTGTGTCGTCTGAATCATCTGAAAGATAGACACATAAGTTGTGTTGCCTGAAAGATAGACACATAGGGATTACTTTGGTAGTATGTGTGGCTGTATGTGTGGCTGTCTGTTGTGGTTAACAATGTTAACCTTTGTCATTGTGCCGCTATCTCCGGAACCGTAAGGCCTACGGTAACGAAACTTGATGACATGAAGGGTCTCGGGTTTAACTTGCGCTGTGAAACTTTTGGTGGTGTGGTCAAGGTCATTCAAGGTCAAAAGGTAATTTGAGGTCAAATCTCAAAAATGTTCAAAAAGTTGACCTGAAGTCATCCAAGGTCATTTCAAGGTCACGGCCATGACTCATGAACCCTTGACCCTATATGGATCATTAAATTTGGATCATGGATAGCTCTTGACCTAGGGTCAAGGTCAGTCAAGGTCAAAATGTCATTTGAGGTCAAATTTTCAAAAATGTTCAAAAAGTTGACCTGAGGTCATCCAAGGTCATTATAAGGTCATGGCTGTAACTCATGAACCCTTGACCCTATATGGATTAAATTTGGACCATGGATAGCTCTTGACCCAAGGTCAAGGTCAGTGAAGGTCATTTGAGGTCAAAGTTTCAAAAATGTTCAAAAAGTTGCCCGAGGTCATCCAAGGTCATTTTAAGGTCACGGTTATAACTCATGAACCCTTGTCCCTATATGGATTAAATTTGGACCATGGATAGCTCTTGACCAAAAATGTTCTAAAAGTTGACCCGAGGTCATTCGAGGTCATTTCAAGGTCACTGCTATTATTCATGAACCCTTGATTCTATATGAATTTAATTTGGACCCTGGATAGCTCTTGACCCAAGGTCAAGGTCATTTGAGGTCAAATTTGTAAAAATGTTCAAAAAGTTGACCTGAGGTCATCCGAGGTCATTTCAAGGTCACGGCCTATAACTCATGAACCCTTGACCCTATATGTATTAAATTTGGACCATGGATAGCTCTTGACCCAAATGCAAACCTGTACCCGGGACCTGTACATCATTGACAAACCACGATGACAGACGACACTAGCGGTACGGGGACTGCGATGTATTTTTCCTTTTAACAAATCTGTAATTGTATGTCAATTTTAATTTGGCAGTTGTGATAATTGTTTTTATTTCAGTAAAAATTTTAGTAAAGCAGCATTTATTAATTTGAATTTAAAAAAAAGAAGTTATAAACACTTCGTAAAACAATAGTTTGCAGAAGTTGAGGAAACAATTGACTCTTAATCATAGTGATTTTTCCAATATGAGAATAATTCTCCCTTCCCATTTCTATTGCTATATGTACCTAAGGTTATAATGGGCAAGAGGGCACAAAAGATAACCTACAATCCCTGTCAACAATTAGGAGTTTGCATCATGGAATCTGGAATAATTTTTGAAGTAAAAATCAAAATTATAATTATGCATTCAACCAGTAATGCTTAAAGTAAGATAATTTAAAATGATGATTAGCTCAAATTTCTCACCAAATAACTCTTGTGAGAACATGTGCAAGAGTAAGCAGAAATTTGTTTAAATTGCCTTGTACTTGAGTAAAAATATTAAGGGCTCATTCACACATCATTATAAAGAGCCCAAACGTTAGAATAACATACACTGTTTTGGTCATTGATATATAATCATGTATATCAATGACTGGATCAGTGTACGTTAGACATACGTTGGGCTCTATACTCTAATTGTGACTGAGCCCTAAAACTCTTTGATAGAATAATTTCTTTTTATTTGAATAGTTAATCACATATTTAAAGTTATATTTTTTCTTTCTCCCCTTTTAGGTGGGGCTGAAGTAGACATAGTGGATCAAGAAGGAAGATCACCTCTCCATTGGTATGTAATATTTAAAGCATATTTTTAATGATTTGAAATTATTTTCAATTTTTTGAGGTTTGTTTACTTTTTTGTGATTTTCTCAAAAATTTAATTTTCAGTCAAAATCTGATGCTATAAATAAATACCATGTAAAAATTAGTGTACACCTTTGAATATACTTTGCAGAATGTGTATGAAACCTAATATAAGTTTTCATACACCTTTGAATATACTTTGCAGAATGTGTATGAAACCTAATATAAGTTTTCAAGTTATGATAAAAGCAATTTACAGGAATTTTGAAGCTTTGTTAACTAGAATATCATGTTTCTTTTGTACAGGGCTGCACTTGGTGGCAATACCTGTATTTGTACCAGTCTTATCAATCATGAGATCAGCCCCAACATTCAAGATTTTGCTGGGAGGACTCCTCTTCAGTGTGCAGCTTATGGTGGGTTTATCAATGCCATGTCATTGCTGATTGAAAAAGGAGCTGATACAAACATACAAGATAATCAGGTAAATTCAGTTTCTTTCTAAATCATTTCATTATATTGATTATGTTTTTATATCCAAATATCTAACAAAGAGGATTGTGGAAATTTAATTTTGAAAGAACATAGTTACCATGAACTCTAGCACCTGTGATTTCCAGAATGTTTTATAATATTATACCACGGTGTATCGAAAGATCACAAAAATAATTTACTTGATATAATCAAGGATTTGTTTAAATTATTTTTAAAAATAAATTACTTTCCAACATGACACCGATGATGTACTCTATATTTCCCTTAGAATGTTTACTATTGTCTCAGGCAATGACTCCTTTTCCGCTAAGGCTGTTTGACACACAGTTTACACAGGAGTTTGGAATTTAGGTGCAAAAAACTTATGAGAAAGATGTTTTTCCTGCTTATTTTCCACTTTTCTGTCCAAGTTATTTGGTGCAAGCATCTCTTCAACTTTTTAAAAATTGATTGAATTGGTGCAAGTTCAAACTCTAGAGGGAACACAAGAATTGATTTAGTTTATGTGAGTGGTTTCATTTGTAGATTCTACCATGTATTCTTGTTTCATAATCACAATGTTGTTGTTTTGGAAATGTTTTCCTTTAGATTGCATGATATAACCATGTCTCCAGTTCGAAGCAAACTGCAGTACAAACACATGATACCATCGATGTCTTTGAGGTACTTCCTGTCTATCAAATCCATCTTTTGATTCCTTTATGTCTCTCTTACAGGGAATGACTGCTCTTCATATGGCATGTACCTCTGGTGTCTTGGATGCAGTGAAGCTCCTGCTTGAACATGGTGCCTTCCCAAACCACATGGAATACACCGAGGACCACTTCACCCCTCTAGACTACGGCCTGTTGAATGAACACCATGAGGTCTCACAGTACATGATTGAGCAAGGAGCGTTGTCAATTACTGCTATTAGAGATATAGCAGCTACTAGGATTCAGGTTAGTAGATGATGGAGAGAGTGCCTTCCAAAATCACATGGAATATAACGAGGACCATTTCGCCCCTTTGGACTATGGCCTGTTAAATAAATTATTATGATTGAGCAAGGGACATTTGCAATTATTTCTATTAGAGATATATAGCAGCAACTAGAATACAAGTTGGTTTGCTTAATCATGGCTAGAATTTCACAGATGATTACATGGTCCATTTGAATTATCCTTGATTGAGTTACAAAGTGGGAGAATCTATGGGCTCTATTCCATTATGTTTGTACTCCATAGTTTGAGAGATTTAACTGGACTGTAATGTTTTTATTTGCATAAATCTTCGCATGAGTGAATTCTCATCAAAATTTCAGCCCTGTTGATGAGTTGACACTTTTTCTGAAGTCACAATCATTGATAATGGGTCAACATTTGATAGTTTTAAGTTTCCCACGAGACCCACGCTTCGGAGTCCCGTGCATTTATTGTATAAAATTTTCATGAGGCCACCGGCCCATAGAAATAAATAATAAACATATCAAATGGTCCTGGAGGACTTACGTACACAAAAAGCCAGGCACTGCCGTTTGAGGCGCGCGAGATCGATCGAGCGCCCTTGCGCGCCTGAATTGCTTTATGAGAGCGCGATTTATCACGCGCCTTGAATGATACGTACAGCGTTGTCTTTTTAAAAGAAATTTTATTTACACAAGTGACATGGAATGAAATGTTCAACCACCGCGCGGTTTATGATCGGAAGTTGTTGTGTTCGTCCATTAGCGTAAATGCTATACACATCGGAAACATGTACGAAAAGGAACACGATGTGAACGGTGAATTTTTTACCGGGCGACACTCGTGTTTGTTGTGATTTTGCATCTGGAATAAAGCTGGTGTTTTCGTGTCGATAATTCACGATTGTTTGCAATTCCACGGATCCAGATTTCTAATGACAAATCATGCCTAAATCATATAAAGTGCTTTTGTCTACTTTTCGTAGTTGGAAATTACAAGACATAGGATTTAAAAAAAAAGAGAAAGATGGGACTGTGTTGTGTGATGTGTGGTATGTCGTCGTCAAATCCAGAACATAAAGAGTCAGAGAGATGACCGGATCTGTGGGGCTGCAAAGAAGTCCCTTAGCATAATGTTAAATATATAAAACAATTATGATTCACTAATTTTATTAATAATACAGATCGCTCCCCTCATTTACTCCAGAAGAGCTTTTCTAATTGCTCTTCTACCGCTCCCATAAAAAGCTCCAGGAGAGCTACATATTGAGCCCCTGCAAATTTCAAACGGCAGTGCTTGAAAAGCTACATGAATATATTTAGCAAGACTGTGGATATATGTGGATTATCACTAGAAAGAAGTGAATACAATTAAGCCTGTGTTGGGCCCTCCCAGAAGTATGACGGGAGGAGATTTTATCTAGAAGAATTATAAGCTGGACAGAGAAGACAAAAATGACATTCATCCTCAATCTCCCCCAAATCACACATCCGGCAGAGTTCATCAATCAGATTTTGGCTATTTCTGTTATAATGCAAATTATGAGAACAAGTTCTTATCAAAGTGATACACCGTCTGTGTTTAAAAATACTGACATTATTTATATAATCTTCGAGCGTGAAATCAGTTTTAATATATAAATAAAATTGACTATTTCGAGAGACTGAGTTAGAGCGCCAATTTTGACAATGGATATCTTTGCATCTCTGCTCAAAGTAAATGAGAAATTGAGACCGATTAACAACACCTTGATTAAGCCAGACAAAACCAAAACCATGTGTAGTCAAAATTTCACGAATTTTTGACACCCAATTATAATCACCCATTTCATCAAGATGCTTAAGAAATTGATAGCACTTCAGAGGAATACGATTTGGGTTCATTTGGAGAATTTTTGACCAAAAAGAAACCATTTTCTTGAAGATCTTAAAACGACCTAACTCAGCTCTCGAACAATTGTTTGAAGCGGAGTATGGGATGCCAAGAACATTTTTGCAATATTTAGTGTGAACAGCTTCATAACTTTGACAATTATCTTGCCCCATACCTCGCTTCCATAAAGTAGAATTGGTGATATCATGGCATCAAAAAGGTACATTCTTGTATTGACCTTCAAATTAGGGATGCTTTGAATAAAGGATTTGATCTTAAATAACCTTTGTTAGCTTGATTGGCAAGAGTGTTAATTGCAACAGACCATGCACCTCTGGAGCTGATCTTAACCCCCAGGTAATTATAATAAGGGACAACCTGAACTGTTTTTTTCCTGTAGGTCCAGTTTTCAGTACGCTTGACAATACCACCGTTCCTAAAGACCATAGCTTTGGTTTTATCCAAATTAACCTCAAGGTCCCAAATATCACAATAAGTACTCAAAGCATCCAGCAATTTTTGGAAGTCCCAAAATGGTATCTGATAAAAGAACAGTATCATCAGCTTACATAAGACAAGGGATATGTGTATCATAAATGTAAATACCTTTAATGTTACTTTGAGAAAAGTGGTTGATAAAGTCCATTGATAAAAAAATGAGAAGAGTTGAGGTGAGAAATTACAACCTTGCCTCAGGCCAAATTGACAATCAAAAAAGTTTGTGCAACCATGGGATGTTCTTACCCAAGATAATATACCATCATAATAATCCCTCAAAGTGTCTAAAAATTTACCCTCAACTCTAAGATTACTTAATTTCAGCCATAATTTATCACGTCTAATCAAATCAAAAGCTTTGCGGAAATCGACAAAAACACAGTACAGTCTACCACGCTTTC
>JXSR01S031578.1:0-11453 GCA_000969725.1 Ophiothrix spiculata
TGAATATGAATAAATCCGGTACATTTCTTGATTGGAATGTCTTGCTAACAAAAGTTGCGTTTTGGATTTATTAGTGATAATCATTAATGACATATAAAAAAGATTTGCGATCAGCGAAATACATGAAACCAAGATCAACAAAATGTGTCATTGGGCAAAGTCACGTGAATTTCTCTACAGAATTGTGTATGCTCCCCGCCTGATCGACGAATGAGAGAAATCATCGCAGTGAGTCGATCAGGTTTCACGATCAACCCTCAGTATGTAATTAACTATATCCTGAAATCTTGAAAAAGAAATGATTTTTATTGTACATCTACAGTATTTTCTTGGATCCATTTAAATTTTGACTGAAAGCCTTATTTTTCATTAAATTTAACTACCCTCTTCATGTACAGTTTTTCTATTGTTACAGGGCCCAAAATTTCTAGCAACTGATGTATCTCTGCAACCACAAGTCTAAAAGAGCATAATTATGGCTTGCTAGATTTCTTTCAATTACGTAGCTCTTCAAAATAAAATATATTTCATAATATTTAATCAAAAAAAAAACCTTCCTTTTTTTTGGTAAATATAGCCGATCTATCAGATGACTTCAGCATATTGTTTCAAATAGGCCTATATATATATAATTCAGTTCGATGGAACTCACAATTCGGATACGTATGTCATTTTCATCTGTGCAATTAGTGGAACAGTTTCGAAACATGTCCTGATAGCTTCTTATCACAAAGGGCAAAATAATTTGGCTAATACTTTCTTAGAATTTAGATGACAACGGATGATAATGTCATTGACTTTTATATCCGAATTGTGAGTTCCGCCGAACTGATTTTGGAAAAGAACATTCAGAGCGCTTCTATTTATTTATTTTTTATTTATTTATTTATTAGACTTTCTAACTGGATAACATATAAATATTGCACAAATTCACAACAAAATGTCATAAAAAATAGGGAATACACAGTGATGCATAAACAATTTAAAGACCAGCAAGTAGGCTGGGATAAACAGGAGTTAAACACCTCTAGAACCATCCCACCTAAGACCAAAACAAAAATAAGAGCAAGCTAAATGGATCTGCAATTGGCAAGCAGAAATCAAGGTACAAACATTAGATGGATTGAAATTTGATTGGAATTTAGTTTGCAAAAAATTGAAAACATGACCTTTGAAGGCAGAAGTGGAATTGCAAGCGCTAGTAACTTGTGGTAGCCGATTCCACAGAGGAACAATGCGGTTGAAAAAAGAATCTTTATGAGATTCAGTTTTACATCTATGAGAAATCAAAGAGAAAGGATCAGATGACAGTCTTGTGGTGGGACGGTTCTTTTGGTGATCATCATTAAAAATCACATAGGCCTACCCATCAACATTAATATCATACTGCCCCATTTTACATCTATGAAAGAAAGTGAGGTCACACAATTCACGTCTTTGAGTGGAATCATATCAAGACTTAAAAGACGTTCTTTATAGCCCATGTCAGGATAGTGCATAATGAACTTGGTAGCTCGTCTCTGGACACTCTCAATAAGATTGATATTGTGCTTAGAGGTGCAACTCTTGAGACAGCTACCATATTCAAATTCACTCCTGACAAGGGCATTATAAAGAGTCTTCGTAACTTTGGTTGTTGCATTGTAACCAACAGTTCTCATTATCATCTCCATTTTCCTGTTGCTCTTTTTGACAACTCTGTTGACATGGGAATTCCAATCTAATTTGGAAGATATATCAGCACCAAGATCTTTAATGGTATCAACTTTCTCAAGAACTATGCTGTTCATCTTGTAGGCAAATGAAATTGGTTTTAATCACCTAGACATAGAAATAATCTGATCAATATATTTAGTTTTGTTTGTAGAATTCCTGAATTCGTCAAAGGTAGCAATCACACAGTCGTCTCCCATGCAAGCATGCATTTTCAAGGTGAAAAAAAGGTCCGAATCGTCGCCTACGACTTTGAGTACGCGTTCACAAAATTAATACTGCCACAATCACCGACTCCCTTGAACAGAATTACATGTGCAATTTATGCAAATGCACACTTTCCAAGCACTTGCGATTTGGTAGTAGATCGCATATCATAGGGTGGGCAACCAAAAAGGTGTCGGTGTTACATTTTTTCAGATGGAGCCATGAATAAAATACTGTGACTTCAAAAACCATTGACCTATTAATATTAAGCTGGTTCATACCTCATTTTAAAGCAAAAACATGAATTTTATGTCAAGATTCATTGAAATAGTGTAAACCGGGGTAAAAAGGCCCAACGGGTAAAAAGGCATGCTTAACTTTTGTTTATTGCCAGTAAAACAATATAGGTTGAGATATTAGATGAAATATGTTTTTTAAAAGTACAATTATACAAAAAACAAATGCAAGAACAAATACATTTCCTTAACTTACTTTAAGGGTACACATAGCTATTGAAGGAAAAATGAAAAGTAAACCATTAAAAAATTTTAACATGTATGTTTCATTGTTTGAATCTTATATTGATTATTGTTCAGAACTGTAATTCTAATAATTAGAAAAAGGCAGGTATTTCAACTTTTCTATCAGTTGATAGGCCGAACAATTACAATGGCAAGATGATGTTCCTGTTATCTACACCAAAAAAAGGTAATGTTTGAGAAAAAGGGAATTTTCAGAATCGGGATAATGGGCCTTTCCTTTAAGAGTCGGGGACTATGTTAGAACCAGCAGACTTACAAAATATTGTTTGTTTCGTTTACCTCTCTATAGGCATGCTGAGCTTGAATCAGCATTACTCGAAAGCTGTGATTATGGAACGTTGAGGAACATCTGTAAAAGTCGACTGATCCCTGGTCAATATAGACCTACTGCGTGGAAGGTAAGGTTAGGATTGGCTTGGAGAAGAGTCACTCAAGTCTAGCTCACCTGAGAAGGTTGCAATGATCATCTCATGAGTGCAGGTGGAATTGTGCAGGACTCATAAACGTAATGTCGTGAGTTCCAGCCCCGCTCCCAAAAGTTTGACATTTCATTATACGGTACTGTTAATCTATGACCGAAAAATGATCAAAGTATTTTAAATCACTAGTTGATTGAACTAGTGCATATGGTAATGTTTTTGTCTCTTTTAACATACAAGTGGTTAAGGTCTTCTGCATGACCATTGGAGGAGGGCCATATGGATTCAACAAGAGAAAAGCAGTTTCACAAAGAAATTTTGCATTGTAAATCTGGTCCTAGAAAATGCCACAAAAAACAGAACATTTCAACAATTTCGAAAATCGGGCAAACTGTTTGCAAATGGCTGTCAAAAATGTGATTTTTCATGTTTGCCAAATTTCCCACCCGATTTCAAAAACTCATTTCCCAAAGAAATTTTTCTATTTAGAATTTGGTTCATATTGGCAATGTATAGGCCCTAAATAAGTACTATTATATTTCTGAAATAACATTTTTAAAAAGAATTGTTCAGTTAGGAATTTATGTGCAAAACCAATTTGAGAAACACCCTCAAAAATACTAATTTATACTAATTAGAACAAGAAATATATGAACATTTTAATTTTTTTACCACCATTAGAAGCGTATCATAAAGCTAGATTGTTTTATGCTCTGATGTGAAAAAAGACAACAAATGCTGACAAGATAAGTGTTAAGGAAGTTTGTGAATAACATGCTTAAAAGATCAACACTACTTTCTGGGTCAAGATAAATTCACTATACATCTTAATTTATTTTTATCACCTTTAGATCTGTTTGAATGTATCAGGCAAAGGAGATGCTCTGTCTTCATTTGATGGGATCTTTGACCTGGATGAGCAGGCTCAGTTAAGAAATGATTGCAAGGATTTCGTAGGTAAGAACCCATGGCATTGCAGTGAGAATCACATATTTTTGTCCTAATATCACCAGACTAAAATGTTGTCAAGGTCCTGTCTTGATGAGGCTTCCCAAAGAAAAACGTAAGAGCCCATAGTGCAGGATGAAATGTAAAAATATAAAGATCTGTTACCATATTAATTGTAAAAGGTTAGATGTTCGTGTAATGAAAGTAGAAGGTCCAAGCTTTCAAACAAACATACTTTGCATTTTTAAAACTTTGGTTTGACCCTGAAATTCAAGGTCAATGATAATAGGAACTAAAATGTTAAAGGGGCATTGGACAGAATTTCAAAATTCTGTTTGTGGATGATTTACACTTCATATGTTAGAAGATAATGGTCAATTACCGATATCGGGAAACATTTGATCAAAACCATCAGAATAGTCAAAAATTTGAATTTTATTTTGTTTGTTGATCTTGGGTATGAGGCTATTCTCTAAACATACTAAACGTATTTATTGATACTATATATCAAAAAGGTGCAAAGATTTGTTTGTAAAACATTCCTTTTACATATAAATTGCAGATAAATCAAAAGAAAGTTTTAGTTTGCATTAGATCTCCTGAAAAGGCCAATATTTCAAAAAAAAATTCAACTATAGAGGACATTATTGTCGAGAACGATAATTAAAAATAAAAGAAAGTCCAAATATTTTGATATATAGGGTTTGAATTTGACATTAAAACTTTGCATGCTGTCATTATACTGCTAATACTTCATATGATGCGAAATGCTTCGGGAAAAGTTTGGGGATGATGCTGAACTTGTCCAATGCCCCTTTAAAAACCATCCAATTTAGTTGTAATCAAGCTATTTCCAGGCAATTTTTACCCTCTGGTTCCCGACTTTGCACCTGGTGGGACAGAAAAAATGAGACCCGTGCTACAGTATTTACCCACTACAGCGCCCGGGTCTTGCCATGTACAATTTATTGTCTCCAGTATAAGTCCATATTTATGAAGAAAATGATTGGGAAAAAATATTTTGAAAAAACAACACATTGTCATCTGAAGAATATAAAACAAATTGTTCTTTTATCGATGAATTCTTGTCCTCCAAACCAAAATATTCCGACATATATGTAATTTTGGAAATGGCTCTTGGCCCTGAAAAAACAGCTCTTGGTTCCCTGGAAATGTTGAAAGTTCTTGTAAACTCACAATCTCCAATCAGCAGGGTATAAATTAAAGAATTGGAAGGGCACCCTTTTTAAAGGCAATTTTGAAAGGGCACACTATTTTTGATGGTAACTACATGTTAAGGAATACTATAGCAATAAGCTTTATTATTAAAAAGGGCATTAGGGCAACTGACATGGGCATTGGGGCATATTGCCTTGAAAACAGGCTTAAATTATACCCTGGCTGTCAATTAGAATCCAAAGCGCTTTTCAACTTGCCCCTCTTTCAGAGTCAACCTGTATCACCTTTCATGATATGCTGGAGAAGAATTTCATTTTGGTTTTAGAGGGCCCTTGTGGAAAGCAGTGCTAGATCACTGATCTTGGCTACCCTCTTTAAATATGTCTGAAATAAATAAATAAATAAATAAATAAACAAAATTGATTGAAACAGTTACAATCACTACATAATTCATGGCAGAAATTGATTCTCATACCTGGATGCTACAAGAATCATGGCAAAAATTCTTGGATTCTCACCAAATTTCTAACCCTGGTATCGATTCTGTTGCAATGCTTGTGTTTCATTACAGAACACCTAGATAACTCAGAAGAAGAGAAGATCTCCCTTGTCAGTGACCTGGAGTCCGTTCTGACATTCTACTGCAAATCCAAGAATGTCAAATATGAAAGCAACAATGGTCTATTGGATATACTTGGGCCATTGGTGGCGCTACATCTTGATAGGGCCGACCTTTACAACTGTTTCTATGCCGTCATTATGAAGTTTATTCCCAGGTAAGGTACCGATTTACAAAGGAAAGAAAATAGACCCTTAAAATATTGTGCTCTTCAGGTCCAATCATTTTATATTTGTATTTATTTTGCCTTTCTTTCTATGTGTATTTCTATCTACCAGGTCATAACACAGGGCCTGGGGTTGGGTAGCTTGGGTGGTGTTAAAGATCGTGACCTTTAGAAACATGTGCCCGGTAACCATCTGTGTGCCACAGGTTGCAGAGGTGACCCAATGTTGAGAATATATATGAGTGAAACAATATCCTATCAGAGACTGTAGGCTATCATATCTGTTCTCTGGATACCCATATCTAGGACTACAACTGATCTAGATTGTATGCCCTATCTGAAATCTTACATAAATGGTGATGCATTATGAAACGAAGTAATAGAACACCATTTGAGCAACTTTGAGGAGTTTTTTTTTATATATATGAAGCATTTTTATTACCATGTTAGACATCAGGGGCCGATTTCACTAACATTCAGCGATGGTGGCTAACCCCGTTTTGATTGCTAGCTTCAAAAATGATCGCTAAATAGTGAGTATTTTGAACAATTTAGCGATCGTTTTTTTTGGAGTTAGCGATCATATAACGGGACTTACTGATCATCTCTAAATGTTAGTGAAATTGTCCCCATTCCATCTTGTGTTTTTGAGTTTCCTCTCTGACAGAGACTGAGAAGGCAAATATGAAACCTATGTGAGACTTTGGGAGCACCAAGTCTTTATATTGCTGGTCTTGAGACCTGACCAGGTCTCAATTTTTGGCATATTGGTGGTTACCCAACCAAAATCCCCAGTTGTTTACCTGTTATTTTTCTGTTCCAATTAATTACAGAGACTTAGATAAGGACAGCAAGGTGTATCATTTATTCAGATATTTAGTCATGTACCACGAGCCGGAAATGTGCAACTTTTTAGATACAAAAAAGATATTCCCTGATAGTTATATTCATATTTGGGTGAGTACAGTTTGATTTCTATTTGGAATTGCTTCCATATTTTAACCAAATTATATACACTATGAATGACGTTTTAACTCTTTCACTCCGGCAAGCCGCTCACAACGACAGTGTGTATGATTGGACAGAATTAAATTCCGGCATAACTATGAAATTATCTGTAAAAAAAAAAAAAAAAAAAAAAATCAGAACTCAACCTGTAACTGCTTGATACAAAGAGGTATCTATCGCCATCATCAATTCTAGTAAAAACAATAAGGCTGGTGCTCTACAACTGTTATAAGTAAAAACTATGTGACGCTGTGAGCGGTTTTCCATCCATTTTGTGAAAATAAAATCCGGAGTGAAAGAGTTAATCAAGTGCTATTGTCAAACCATTATGTAAAACATTACGATCAAAAGCTGATAGGCATGTGAAACATTACAATCAAATTGAGATAGGTGTGCCACCATAGTTGAAGAGAAATAAATACAACGGTTTATTGCCGGCAGCATTAATTAGGCAGCACCATTTTGATCTTGATGAAAAGGCAATACGCATAAATATTCATCATTGTTGTCATTGTCATCATCTTCTTAATAAATCATAAATTTTCCCTAAAACTTACACAAGGAAATTCTTCATTTTTATTCCATAGTGCCGAGGCCTATTCTCCAGTAACTGTTCACTACCAGTGTTACAAGGCATGTGGAGTCTATATTTCTTACATGGAGATCCATTCTTGGTCTATTTCTTAGGACTTGTCATATTAGTCAATGCAAAGTAAGTTTTATACAGGGGCGGCGTAGTGTAGTGGTTTGCAATCTCGCCTTGCACGCATTGGGCCCGGGTTCGATTCCCGGTGAGGGTTGCCTTGCCGGAATGGAATCTCGGAATCTTTGCTAAGATGTTTGTCTGACTTGGTGGGAGCATTGGGTCAGATATTCGATCTTCTCCGCCCCTTACATGAAGTATTTAGAGTTGGGTGAATATTTCATGAGAGATTGTCGTCCTTCGGAGGGGACGTAAAGCCATCAGTCCCATGTACAGAAGAGTCATACCTGTACATGTAATTGCAGTCAGTATCGTAAAGAGTTGGGTATTCTACCCCTGATTGTTCCCAACCCCGTTCTGGTCATTGTAGGGGTACCCCTTGTAGAGTGTTTATCACTGTTGGGTATACCAATGAGGATCACTCCTCTAAAGTGTAATAAAAAAAAATGTAAATTGTGACATATTTCTGCAGCTGTCATATAACATAAAGACATGTTGTTACTTTAACCTGCTGCTCTCCTAAGATTAATAAAGCTACATACAGGGTAGAGGGTGTGGTTTTAGAGCACGAGACTCATTATGCGGAGGTTCTAAGTTCAAGCCCCCGCTGGTCCATGTCCTGTTTTCTTTGGTAAGAAACTTTATTCTAATTGATCCATGTTTCGGAAGTCGTGTAAAGCCATTGGTACCCTTTGCGAAGGCCCAAGCTTTGGACACTGCATAAAGTGTACTTGGTGAGTTATAAAAGATCTACCATGGAATATGCAGCTGCAATGTGGGATCACCACTGCCAGCACAATTTGAGGAACGGGATTAGTGCCCAGTATACTGGCAATTTGAAATAGACTGTGAAGCATTTGTTCATGCTTAAGGGTCCCATGTGTCCAACATTGAAAGCAGATTCCAACAGACCAGATGTTCTTTGATGTACAGAATTAATGGGAGATGTCAGTTTTCAGGAAATATTTTGCTTAGTTTATCCTGTAAAAAAGAATAGGAATATACCTACTTTCAGGAAATTTACAAGCATTTCAGGAAATTTTGGTAACACTGACTGGCATCTCTGATTAATGGGAATCAAGTTGAGTACATGCAGCTGTAACTAATTGCCGATCTGTTAGCTACTGTGGACTTATCGATAGCAGTGATATGTTTCTGTGCTTTTTATGCCCGTAATGGGCCCTTTCAAATATGGTCCACAAAGAAGTCTACCAGATTAAATAAATAAATAAAACTACCCTGGGAACTAACGCTTGGTCTCATAGACACAGTGCAACCTGGCGGGCTATAAAACAGAATTTTGAAAGAGGTGACCTTAGTGAAGAACTGTGGATCATCAATTGCCTGTTAATAATCTTTTATTTGTCTGTACCTTTACCTGCAGGGAACATATCTTAACTTTAACTGGAGAAAGTAGAGAAACCATAATAGAAAGTTTAGCAACATTTCCTAATCAACTGGAAGCAGATGATGTAGAAGATTTCTTCTCACTGGCTCAGTACTATGCTTCTAAAACACCGCAGTCATTTAGAAGGGTGAGTCCATAGATGGTATTTGTTGTAAAACATTTTTCAATGCACTTGAAAGAATGTGATGAGTGATATGTGTAAAACATATATCAGTCTTTGCTACAGATCTTTATGACTTCTACTGTCTCATTCAAAGTAACTGCACTATAGTGCTAGGTATAGTTTGTTTCAAAGTTTTGTCTTTCAAATTGTGTCCACACACTTCAAATGAATGCATATTTTAGTGGCAGGGCAGTTTCAAAATGACAAAAATCAACCACTCATGCATTGCCAGTGTGAGTTAAGTTTGTGGGTATAACCAGTAAAAATGTGAAACTTTGCAAACTTACTTTGAAACTAACTATAATGAAGAAAAACTGTATCTCAGCAACTTTTTGTATTTTTTTGCAGTTAATATGGTGAAATTATTACAGTCCATAAATAACCAGCTTTATCTCAGAGTTGTTTATTACTTGTTTACAGGGTTTTTCTTGCCGACATT
The DNA here is from genome assembly GCA_000969725.1 of Ophiothrix spiculata. Lineage (NCBI taxonomy): Eukaryota > Metazoa > Echinodermata > Ophiuroidea > Amphilepidida > Ophiotrichidae > Ophiothrix > Ophiothrix spiculata. The sequence continues at coordinate 9,515 of JXSR01S031578.1, forward strand.
TGTTGTTAAGGCCTTATGCGTATTGATAAATTTATTTACGTATTTACGGAGCGTGATTTGTTGATTCCGACTGTTTATGCTCACGCTGTTGACATGTACGCTAACCCTAACCGTACCAGACACTCCAAAACACCTCGGAGAGAAATCAAGAAATTATAGAAGTCCAAATACGTCATAGACGGTAGATATGTATGAGCACGTAATTGCTGCCTAGGCAGCGCCTGCTCGGTGGCTTGGTATTGCTTGGCATAGGATTGGGGTGCGCCAGGTCCAGGGTTCGAATCCCACCTCGGACATGGTGAAAAGGGGGATTTTTTATATAGGCCTTTCCCGGGAGATAGTTTTTAAACGAAAATGGGTTAGGGTTATTGAAACTCACTCCCCTAACCCTAACCCTAACCGTACCAAACACTCCAAAACAACTCGTAGAGAAATCAAGAAATTAGCGTAAGTCAAAATACGTCATAGATGGTAGATAGGTATGAGCACGGAATTGCTGCCTAGGCAGGGCCTTTCTTGGTGGCTTGGTATTGCTTGGCATGGGATCGGGTGCGCCAGGTCCCGGGTTCGAATCCCACCTCGGACATGGTGAAAAGGGGGATTTTTATATAGGCCTTTCCTGGGAGATAGTTTTTAAAAGAAAATGGGTTAGGGTTAAGAGTGGCGTATATAACCTGATCTGAAATGAAAAGAAACTGTGAGATATATTATAAATGCCTTATTGATTATTACACTTACATTTCAGGATTACCAATCTTTATATGGTGGTAGTATCACAGCCAGTAAAGAGCCAGTGTCAGAGTTGCTATCAGCATCATTATGTCTTCAGGTGAACCCATCAGAATTACTGCAAGCAATTCAACATGGCCAGGTGAGTGAGGTAGAATTACTGGTAGTATCACAGCCAGTAAAGAGCCAGTGTCAGAGTTGCTATCAGTATCATTATGTCTTCAGGTGAACCCATCAGAATTACTGCAAGCAATTCAACATGGCCAGGTGAGTGAGGTAGAATTACTGGTAGTATCACAGCCAGTAAAGAGACAGTGTCAGAGTTGCTATCAGCGTCGTTATGTCTTCAGGTGAACCCATCAGAATTACTGCTAGCAATCCAACATGGCCAGGTGAGTGAGGTAGAATTAAAGCTAGGTTTAGACCCGGAATCCAACAATTTGAAAAATCAAGACTTGATTTTGCCAAGTGATTTGAGAGCAATGCTTACACATTTATGCCACAATCAACATCAAATGAAATTGAGGGCCAGGAAATATGAATTTGTATGACATGTTTTTGGTAATTATATCATTATGTCATAAATCTTTCATACCATTTTTTTTTGTTTTAAAAAACATGTTTTTGGTCAAAGTTAAAATGCTAGTGTTTCATTATTTTTCCATAATCTTCCTACAGGGTGAAAATGTGACTTACTTTGTGGTGGATTGTCGGCCTGCAGAACAATACAACAGGAGTCATCTGTCTACAGCATTCCACCTTGATGCAAACTTGGTAAAAAAAATTTTGACTAATCTATTCAATAGGATGCAAGACTTCCAAAATATATGGAATTTCAGAAATGGATAAGGGCATATGTCACAGTGGTGAAAATTATCAGTTAATTGGACATATTTGCACTGTAGTGCATCTAGTGTGTGGCATGATGTGACGATTTGTTGATAAAATAATCAAAGTTTAACTCCCATTTCTAAATATTCTGGTAATTGTAAAACTATTTGCAATTATATACTGTATTAATAAATTTAAGCGTGTTGAAACCCTATGACATTATTTCAAATAGTTTCAACCATCTAGAAAAAACCCGTAAATAGTTCTTTTGAAAAGACTTTACTGGTTTTAAAAGACTATTCTCGTTTTGAAAGACTATTTATGGGTTTTCTGCGCATTGTATAGCTGCATCACTTTCACGCACGGACTTGCATGCGCA
>JXSR01S031578.1:13382-27270 GCA_000969725.1 Ophiothrix spiculata
GAACATTTGTGCTTTATGGGTAGCGGACGAGAGGAAGAGGACCAATACTTACATATGGTGGTAGCTAACTTCCTACAGGTGAGGGTTTTTTGTTTATCTGTTGGGGTGGGGAAGCAACTGAGTTGCAAGCAGTGGGATGGTGAACATCTGTGTTCTGTTGATAGTGTAATCCTTAATGAGCTCTACTTGAGCTAAGCTATAATACTTTGATCAACACCAAATAGGCGGGCCTCTTCACATAGTGAATTGATCCAAATAAGCGTGTGCGTAACTGGTCACAGCACAACTGCAGGAGTCGCAGCGCGTGTTGTACGCGTGACTCGCGCATCAGTATCTCAGGGGTGTGAGAGTTCCTCTTTTCAGCTGATTTCCTCGTTTTTGAAAATTTTCTTGTGTTAAAATTTCAGCTTTTTTATTCATTTTCAGCCTGTTTTTGACCTTTTTCCTGACTTAAAGACGCTTTTCCTTGTTTTTCCTCGTTTTTGTCAACTGGCCTCTAACACCCCTAGACTATCTACAACTCGCGTGTAAGTGGGATTATGTTTACTTGCGGATGAAGAAAAGCCTCATAATTGCCGCCTATTTAGTGTTGATCAAAGTATAGGATGGGTGCAAGTGTTCTGTCACAGGGTTTATAAGGTGCCAAATATTGAGGAAAACTTGGTGATGACACATCTGTCATATCTGCCGATATCAAATGATGAAAACTGAGGGTGCACTACACACATGGGCTGATGGCTGGATTACAAGGGTGTACTGCGTGGTAGTGGAAGCATGTCTCTGATGGCTGAGAGATCTGCTTCTCTGAAGGCTCACTTTTGAAATGGGTGGAAATTTTTATTCTGTATCGCCCGTGTCATAATACGAAATTGAATAGAGTAATAGAAATTTACTATCTGATAATTGTTCCAAAATTTAAGAACATGAAAAAATTGCACTTTCAAGATACACCACTTTTATAGAAGTCAATTGGCAAATGATAATTGAGGGTGCTGTAACCCTCTACTTTAACCATTTTAATAACTTTTAGACCTATTGCCTCTAGAAACAAACACAAATTTTTGATTTCTTGAAATTTACAGGTTACTTCCTCCTTACATAGAGCTACCTTTTCATGGTTGTTTCATTTTAAGCCTCGGGCTAGTTTATTAAATGTCCCATATTTACCTGCTTTAGAAACAAGGGTGAGCTGCAAAAGTAGGTATCATAAGAGTTGATGGTAGTAGGTTGTTCCAGATGCAAATTGATTGTTGATAAATATACATATGGTTGCAACTACCTTGATTCATATTCAGTGAAATCAATACTTGAAGCTTGATGCCAATCCCATTTGCTCCTCTATTTTCTCTACCTGGTGGGTACACACAATGAGAAAAGGAACACACCCATGACTCACTCCAAGAGGTGATACTTACCCTGTCCCTGTCCAGTTACTACATGCTTGCAATGAATTCATTACAAAATAAATTTGCTCACTATTTCTTTTATTCTTTTCCAGAAAAAAATCCAGTATGTAAGCATTGCAGCTGGTGGTTACACAGGTGAGAGCATAAACTTAGGAGAAATTACTGTAGGATAAATGGTAAAAAATTAATTTAACAATTAATTAAGTAGGCAAGTTAGCTCAAACAATAATTGAGCAAATAATTTGAGCAGTCAAGCTAGGTCAAATGGCAAGGTGCTTGCTTGCGACACAGAAGGTCCTAAGTTGAGAGTGCTTGAAATTCCCTTGGACAAGGAACTAACTAATAATTGTCTCATGGAAACCCTTACAAAACTCAGGGAGCTAATCCGGGCAGCAATGGTGCGTATGTGGCTGGTCAAGGTTCAGCGCCCTATGAGGTTGCTGCAGAACCTGAAATGATGTTTGTTGTGGAATGAAGCTTACTTGGGCTACAGGGGTCAGGAAATAATTGTAAAGTGTGCTTAGACCGTGTGGAATTACAAATCAGGGCGGCATTGCACACTATAAATCCCCACATAAACACAACTTGCATGTTAGTGGCTCGTCACTTTTAAGTCACAAGCGAGACACTTTCTATAATTATGTTCACATTGGGAATTTGCTCGTGAGATGCTCACCAGCGAGAATATAGCCAAATTCTTATGTATGAACATGCCCTCAGTGATTCTCTGTCCCATTAAAATCATGTGTCATGATTCCTTTTGGACAATTTAAACTGAAGTAGTTAAGAGTGCAAGGGTCTATTTCTTATAAATGCAATCATCAATCAATCAAAGAAAATTTGAATAGCGCCAAAATCAAAAAGACATTTTGTTCAAAGGCGCTAATGACCGAAACATGGAAAATTAAACATCATACACTTGATTAAATAGATAAGTCTCACAGACATTCTTGTTGTTCACATTCTTTGTTCCACAAAGTTTTGGCCTAATTGTGCTCCAACACCTTATGTTCTTATTCAATTTCTTGTCATTTTCATTCCCTTTTTCCAGCATTATTAAAGCTTTTAGAAAAGGAATCTCCTTCATCGCTGAAATCCTGCATCGTTTCCCAACCCGAATCGGCCAGCTCGGATGATAGCGGAGTAAGTACATTTTGAACAAAGTATCATCTTCAACAAAGCCTTTTAAATTTTCTTGAATTTTAAGATATAAGATAGGCAGCTATGGCAATTTACAGCCTCTGCTATATTTTGTCATGTGGACACAGTGTCATGAAATTATACTGGCACTGAGAGCTCATTCTTTTTAAAGTCATAAACTTTTGAATTCACAAATATTTTTTATTTCTGTTTCACAGTAGTTTACTCTTATGTTATTCTCTTGTATATAAGTAATATTTCATCTTTGGCTACGTCTGTTTTTCTATCTGAATGGAAACTTTACAAAGTTATTCCATTTGTCAAATCTACTAGCAAGGGATTATTACGAAAATAATTACCCTATTCACTCGTCTAATTCAACTATTTTCCATCTGACAATCTCCTTATATTAACAAAATCCCCATTTCCAAAAGTTTGACAAATAGTCATACTCTATGACCGACACTTCATTTAAGTTATTTTAACAATTTTTGGCACGGTAGTATGAAAGCGCTCAACTGTAACGTGATCTAAATTCAAAGAATGAGTAGTTGAATTGGACGAGTGGATACGGTATATCTATTGTAAGTGTCTTTTCCAAAATAATTGAACATCTGAGAAACTTGATGTAATTTATCTTTTATGTTTCACACACTCTAAGGCCTAAAAATAATTGTTTGGTTCGTGTAACATAGACAAAATTTAGGTAGATTTTTTTAAATTTTATTTTCAGGAAAAAGAACACCCAATTTTAGGTTAGTTTGGGTGCTTTTTTCTCTTATATTTCAAAAACAACAAAATTCACTTAATTTTGACGCTTTTTCCGGTACTAATTTTTTAATTTGACCAGAAAATTTGGGTCGTTCATGTTACGCCAATCAAACATTTGTTTTAGGCCTAAGTCACATTTGACCTTCAGAATGATTGTTTTATGTGATTGCATCTTCCCTGACCAGCAGATAGGCGACTCTCCTCAGAAGCTGAAAGAAAAAGGAGCAGCGTTGATGGATAAGCTGACGACCACATTCAAGACCAAATCCTCCACTGTCAAGGACTCCGTTATTCAGTTTATCAAAAATGAAAACATGATTGATGAAAGGTAGGCCTATAATATGTTGTGAATTATAAAATCAATAAAATGATGGACCCACTAGTAAATCAGCAACGTTAATTCAGTCTGTTAGTCTTCTTTTTATGCACAAGATGTGGGTTTAAGATCATATGATTTCAAACTTACGTCCACCCATGGAAAGTCACTGAACACCACTGCACTGAGGCATCACCCAGGCATCAATTTGGTTTTTGCATATAACCGTATCTCAAATCTATGCCATAATATTTTAGTTACTTTCAAAAATTTGATTCAGTAAAATTTAGATAAGTAAATTTTTTTCTGCAAGTTGTATCTATTTTATTAAAAACTACTTTGTTGCATTTCAATGCTAAGTGGATATTAGACTTGACTCATGCATTTGGACTTGTTTTTAGTGAGCTGTACAAACCTAATGTGTTTCAACTTGAAATGAGTTGTCAGGATTCATTAAAAGTCACAAAAAAAGAAAACTTTATTCAGTGACTGACAAATTTGAAATAAATGCTTATGTTGCAATCATTATCTAAAAATTCAAGAATTTTAATGTAGCAGTCAACAACTAGCGCAGATTGCAACAGTTGTAATTTTGAGGAGCACCTTTAGCCAATGAAGATCATTGACTCCAAATGCTTGAGTAAACAAAATAGAAAAGAATTATGTAGGCTGATAGGCAATGATAACTCAAGAAAACCTGTAACAATAATGTTCTTTTTCCATTTGGTGTCCTGGATCTTAACCCAGTTTTAAATGCGGGAGAAAGATCGAAAAATAGTGTGAACTGAAAACAATGCACATGGGACTGAAAATCGAAGCCGGACACGTTGGTGCTACGTGAGGGAAGTGCCACCGTGCTAATCTTCTTTCCTGTATACATTACCCTTGGTATGAATGATTTATTATTATCACATGTTTATCCCGTGCCACATTTTGAACTCTTTCAGTCATGTCAGCAGTACGGATACTGGTAAGCGTTACCGTGGCAATGCTACCGGTAGTGTATTCTCAATTGGTGATGAGGATGATGAAGGGGGTAAGTGGTGATGAGATATTTTTTATATTCGTGAATAAATTCATCAGGTTCGTTGATATAAATTGAAGATTGGATTTTCATTTAACAGAACCATTGGTTAGAAGGTTAGTGTTAGTTTAACCAATGGTTCTGTTAAAATGAAAATCCAATCTTCAATTTAATATATTGTACTTTCAATAGCTTCCTGCCATGACCATACTTACTCACTAAAGTCCATCCTCAAAATAAGCTCCATGTTTCGCAGGATTTTTACTCATCAGTGCATGTTGTCAAGCCAAACTCTGCGCTCTATGCGACTCACTGCAATTCACGCAGTTGGTTGTGATTGGTTGTTACCACAATCGTTACACCAAGTTCTTGTCATTCAACATCATGCGTGATTAAAATTTTGGGACCAAGTATACTTAAGTTCCCCCCCCCCCCCGGGGTTTTAGGGGACTCAACTACCTTAATTCGTTTTAAGGGGGTTGTTCTACCAACCAGAAGTTTCAGGGCATCCAGAATTTTAGGGTTAGTGTTAGGGTTAGGTTTAATTTAGGGTTAGGGTTAGGGTAAGTTCTTGATTGGACCTAAAGTATTCTTTTTCCAAATTTTGAATTACATATATGCACAGACTGTTGAAGAATTACTTTTACCTATTATTTGAACAATAACTTTGAAAATATGTGAAACAATATGAGCATGAAATGTGTAGATGCACTAATACCCTAAGTAAGGATTGCAGGGATAAAACAACCAATTTAAAAGTTTTGAATTTGCCTGATTTGTTACTCATAATGGCCAATCTGTAAAGATGCTTGTTTCTTTTGACCAACTCAAATCCTTATTTTGATTCACACAAATGGTTACAGCTATGATTCTAATAGAAAAAAATCTTGATTTCCAAGACTGATGTTTATTACGCTTTAACCTAAATTACTCCGCTGTTTGATCACCATTAAATAGTGTTTATTTATAGCCAAATGCACATTATTGGTGGCGCTATTTAAATAAATCAAGTTTCCTGGTTTTCAGAATCTACGAGCCTTAGTTTTGACATTTGACACATGGAAAAAAGTAAAGTAGACCAAGAATAAGCAGTATGCATGTTAAAATCACATACTAAATATTTAATTCATGCAATATGCATATAGTTAAGTTCAAAAAATTAACAGCGCCACCAAAAATGAAATCTCATAATATGAGCTGAAAATGATGTATTTTGATCTAAAATAAGTATTTTTTGAGAGGAAAACGTTGAATTAAATTATGGAAATAAATTTGACAGTTGGACACCTAATTCCAGAAATATTTAATCACTTTTAAGGACCTGCATTTCTTGTAACAGTGCATTTTCGTCAAATCTTAATAAATGAACCCCATCAAACAGCGGTGTATTACCTAGAAAGAAATTCATATCTTTTTGTATTACAGATAGCATAGGAAGCGCTGTGTCATCTGATGAAGAGAGGAAAGAGATTGTAAACACGCAAACATGGAAAAAGAAGCCTGATGTGTTAGCAACGTTTGAATGTCAAGAAGTGAAAGATAGCGGCCATACATATCCAAGGTAAGCCCACATATACTCTATAGACCTTTTCAAAACACAACTTTCCGAGAATCCCTCAAGCTGATTTTACACTTTCCGGCAATTACCGATAGAAAAAGTGACTCACTAACACAATACCCAGAATGTTACGTTCACGTTAACTGACTGCGTACGAATTCGAACTTGTAATTAGGGTTAGCACTAATGAGTCACTTTTACTGTGATCGCCCAGATGTGACTTGAAATCATAAGCTTAATTAGCCGATTTCAAATGGAAATTTCACTCTTTATGTCAGTGAGCTTGTGGTACTACCAGCCAAAAGTTGTTCAGAATTAGTTCATCTAAAAATATATGGGTCTGGTTATATTTATTTATCACTTTTATTGCACTGAAAATGCAAGAGATTTTCGGATTTTTTTTTTCACAAAATCATGCATACTAATGAGCTTGCACGTGATTGGTTGAAAAAATGGCCATGTGATCTACGTTCCGGAGATTTCCGAATGGATTTTGAAAAGGTCTATAAATCTTGAGGTATACATTTAGCAATCAGTCTCTGTTACAAGATCCATATCATATCCCTTGTATTCTAAAACATTGTGAACTGGTGTGTTTGTATTGTGTAAGAGACTAGGAATGATTGATTAGGATTGATTAAGACCAAATTTCTGTATTAATATATTTTGTGCATTAATTTTGTTGCTACCACGTGGTCAAACCTTAAATATAGGTTCATTTTAATATTCAGCAAGATCGGGTACTTTGTTATGATTCAGAAAATATGGACTAATTTATTTCCCTGTATGGTTATACTGGTTTATGTGCGTTAATCAGCTGCTTACTATATACTTCCAAGATTTATAGAGTATAGAACAGGTTTGGTTTGAGGTACATCTCACATTTATTGTAAAGGTGCAAAATTTATACTGGCACACAGCTCATTTGGTTAAGCATTTACCAACAAAGAAGTCTTGTCTGTGGAATTATAACATGATATTTTGTCAGACAAAACATTGTTTTATGCAGTGCTGTTTCCGCAATTAGTCCCATGGTCTTATTGAGTGGAGATACCAGACTGCTATATGACAAATCGTCATGTGAGTGCAAGAAAGTCGTATCTGCAATAGCTGCCATTTTGCATAAATTTGGATTGCACAACACATAACCTCCAGTCTTGGGTCAGTGGTTCTTGAAATGGTTCTTCACCATCACCAGTTTTTGAAAATATGACAACAAATGGCGGCGAGTCAAGGTTCCTGTTTATAAATTCCTTGGCCCATCCATGCAGTGTGTATCATATTAAATAAATTTAGAATTTAGTGACAAATTTTCCAATGTTTCTCTTTTTTTCCCATCAGCAATCTTCTTATCACATCAAGTCACATGTACATACTACGGAACATCCCAGATAGAAAAGATTTCTCCTACATCATCGCAAGAAGAGCACTCGTTGATGTCGTAAGGATCACTTCCAAAAAGAGATGCTCAGAACTCATCACATTTCGCTACGGTCGATTTAACGACCAAGAAACAACAATATACGCCGTGGATAGACTGTATATCCCGGAAGCCAGCGATGCCACAAAACTGATTAAGCAGCACATAGTTAAATGTATAGATGCACAGCCGGCTTCAAGCTAATCAGAATGCCAGCAATGTCAACTCATTATCATAATTTATGGATGTGATGTCAGAGAACTTATATCCAAAGAAACTATTTCGGTAAGGATGTATTTAGAGGTGGTAGCCTCATCATTGGAGAGCTCTCATATACAGGAGGAAAACTGGAGCGCTTGGAGAAAACCCAAAACAAGTGTAACCCTTTCGAATATAACAGGGACCTGATATTGATTCTGTGTCTTGTAAGTGCAAGGTAAAGGCACTATAATTGTTGTGTCACTTGCTTTACTGGTAGATATGACCCAGTGAATTATTTTGCTCCAAATATTTCTCGAGATCAGGGGCCTATTTCACTAACTAATCCATGGATTTCCCAAAACCGTTTTCACTATATTTTGCCATGAAAAAAATAATCTTAAAAACATTTGCAATGATTTTGTTTGCGATGAATATCTTGCAATTGCTTATGAGCATCCGCAATGAAAACATCACAAATGGAAGTCATCGCAAATTCATGATATCACATGATTTTATTTCGCGCCATATTTGAACACGATCATCACAAAATTTGTGATAGGCTTGTCCATGAAGATTAAAAATGTCAGTGAAATGGAAAAGTCATCGTAAACGGTATTTGCGATGGATTCTAGTTTGCGTGAGTTTTGCATTCATCGCAAAAAGTAATGTTAGTGAAATAGGCCCAGGTTCTCTGACTACTGATTTTTTGATACAATTATATCAGCACATCCAAGAGAGATTTTTTTGCCTCACCACAAATATTATCTGTCTCAACTTGTTAACCAAGAATGCATTTAATGTTCTCACCACCGTGACTGTTCTTGCAATATTAATCGTAAATCGTTATTTTTACATCCCAAAATTATTATGAAGTGTTCACAAACATTCAACAAAAGTTGTTTTTACAACCTTTAACTAAAAGGGACCATTGGATAAGTTCAGTATCATCTCCAAATTTTCCCCCACATTTTGTGATTTTCACATCATTATAATATTGGAAGCATGCAAAGTTTTGTTGCCGAATTCAACTACTTAAAATATTTGGATTTTCTTTCATTATTAAATTAAATTTATTAGCTAATTAAAAGGGACATTGGAATTTCGTTTGATTTATCAGCAATCTATGAAGCATAGGAAATATTATATCAATGAAACTTCACCTCATATTGCACACTTTTAGAGAATAACCTCAAACCCAAGATAGCATGTAAAGCAAAATTATACTCTGAAATTTTTGAAGGTTTTAAAAATTACTCAATATTTTTTTGTTTGATAGTCATTACCAAATATATAGATTGGAAATCATCTGCAAACGATTCTGAGTGGATGGGCACGATGTGTTTTGCATTTGGCTCACCAGTAACTAATATATCGGCCATTCTCACGAAAGTGACTCCACTTGAGTTGGAAAAATCGAAAAAATGAAGTTTCATAAAAACGTCTTCAATTAACTTTTTTTATTAGCTAGTATATCAAGTATCATGGAACCACAAAAGTTATGAACACCACTATTCTTATATTTTTATACATGAACTTTCAAATTTAGCATATAAAAGAATAGGAAGAGCTGTCAAACAAGTGCCTGTCCTGTCCTTTTTAAGGCAACAATTAAAATAATGTTGCTTAATTACTTCGAAGAGCAACTCAGAGAAGCCTAAAATTGACATAAGAAATAAATTCAAGGATCTTCATAATTTTTGTTCTTGCATTGGATAACGTAATATACATAACGTAATATACATTTTGATGTTTTTCCATCACTAAAATTAAGATGGTCACATATAATGCTGGTTATCTTGGCTAAACATGATCAGGGGTTGAGGGCCAATGGCCTGATATGCATAAAAGTTGTATAGACTTTGGCATAATTTAGATTTGGTGATAACGTAATATACATGCTTAAAACGGTCGCAATAAATTTTGGAATATAATTGTTTTTAAAAGCCACACTTACGACCAAACATTTTAAATGTTATGATTTACAAATGTACACATATGTTAGCCTTCAAGTTATGCAAAAAGTTTTATGGTTGCAGTTCACTGTGATCTTTGGAATCGAGATAGTATATGGATAACGTAATATACACTGATTTCGCGGAAACCCTATACCGGTTTCTTGTGGCTTACTGGGAAATATAACTTTCAAAATTGGTAATTATCTGATATTATTGATACATTTGGAGAAATAAACTACACGGGTATGAACAAGAAAATGTGTTTTTATGATGTATCTATCACTATAAAATAGATGCCTCTTGTAAAGACATGCCATTTTTGCCTAATTTGGTGTCTTCTGGGAGCAAAATGACCAAGATAACGGTAAACAAAGTATAGAAAACTATATATGTCCGCGTAGAGCTCACCAAGTACTACACGAATATGAACATGTTTACCTATTTTAAGCAAAACACAGAGATTTTCAGATCAAAGAACGAAATATCGCTACTGGCGCCATTTTCGTGAGAATGGCCGATATACCTTATCACAAGATAGATTATAATATTTTGCTGAATGGTCAATGTTGCACCATGACTACAAGAAAAGCATCAGCCCAAATCCTTCATTTCTTGCCAATCGGTAAGAGGGTACAGGTCCACCATTGCAAAAGCTTGCTCTGCTCCCATCCAATTCGTTGGGACCATTTTCAGGGTGCATGCATCTGTCACTATGAGGTTGATGACTTTGTTAAATAGAATTTTCATAGACCTACGGTTGTTAAATAGAATTTTCATAGACCTACGGTTATCAATCTCAAATATATGCTTGATATGCCGAAAGTATTTGAAAGATGCATGTTTGAAAGGCAATATACAACTGAATTTCTTAGGTGTCCGTATATATTTTGTTATCAAAATGACCATATTTGGCAAAAATGGTGATCTAAAATATATTCTATATCATACCCTTGATGAGCACACTGAGACACAACATATCTCTAAATGCGCCGGACCATTGCATTTTGAATTTGAGGGGATGCGTAGTATTATAATGAGATAAATGTTTTGAAAGAGTTCTAGAATACAAATCCAAGAATAGCACTTACTCGATATATTTCAATCCCTGACAGGGACCTTGGTCACTCGATGACTGATTGGTGATGAGTTTATTGACTGGCAACCTGAGATGACACTGATGACGTCATCATCCTCGAAGGTTGCCGTTGTTGTATGATCTGGTCATAAATTCTGCTGAGTTTGTATGACCCCTCGTCCTTGTTTAACGCTTCGTTGCCCCTGCTCCTTATCCAGATGGATTCCTTTAACCACCTGGTGTTCTTGTCCGACTCTGTATCAATTAGTCTCACCCCGTCCCAGTCTATGACATGATTTGTCTGAGCAACGTGTTCCGCGACCGCAGATCTAAAAATCTCAGATTGTGATGTTTTTCTCTGAGATCTGGTGAAATAGTTCTTGCTTGCCTTGTCCGATTCTGTTTTATTTAATCTGACTTTAAAGAGGCGTCCCGTTTCACCTACATAAGATTTGCCGCAAGTCTTACATTTGATTTCGTAGATGGCTTCGGCAGTTTGCATCTCGTCCCGCTTGTCCTTTGGATGTACTAGCATTCTTCGCAAGGTGACATATGGTTTCATGGCTGTAGAAAAACCGTGTTTCTTGAAAACACGGGACAGTCGTTCACTAGTGCCCTCTATGTATGGGACAACTACAAGTCCTTTGTTCTTCTCTTTGTCACTATTATTTGATGTTTTCACTTTTGTCTTTGCTGTTGACTTCTGATCCTTGACTTTGTCTATAGACCATTTCGGATAGCCGCAGTTGGAAAGGGCTTCACAAATGGTTTTCTCTTCCTGTACTTTATCCCCATCTTCAGACACCAAGGTGTCTTTTCTGTCCAATAATGGGAGATAAATGTTATCAAAAAAAGTTTGTTTTTGTGTCAATTTTCATGAAATAAGGTTAAACAAATTGCAGAAAAATAAATTAATAGTTTGATAATTAAAATTGACTAAGTAGCATAATGAAATTTTTATTAGGTTCAGCGTAAATATGGTATGGGAAATCATTGCCCTCTCAGACTCATATCCCTTACCATTTCTCTGTTTCACCTTATAACTAATAGAATAAATCAAGCATGAGGTACCATTAGTTGGTAGATTAAATAAAGTTCATCATAACAAAACTAAGTTGTAGACACTTACTATTGACGGTTTCGAGTGTCATGGGCGACTCTCATCTTCAGAATGATGGCAGAGGTGGTATTCAGGATATCCCACAATGCATTATTCTGATACACTGATATATAATAGGCAATAATGGTTTTCTGGACAAGGGGCTATTAGGAATTTGAGAATTCCACTGAATAGTACTCATTCATATCTTTCTAGGGATGTGTTTCTTTTCACAATAGCCCAGTTTTTACCCACATTGCTGACACCTCAAAAACCTCAGTAACCTGTACATAAGTATAGGAGTTGAATTGGATTTGCAGGCATATTGTACAATCAGTGTATCACAATAATGCATTGTGGGATATCCTGAAAACCACCTCTGGAATGATGGTATGTCCTTCTTCTGGGTAGTACGAGACTTGCCAACAGGGGGCTCACTCCAATCCAAAAGAGGATCAAATATGTGATTTATAAAATGGCTCCCCTCGTCGCTATTCATGACATGGGGTCCTCTTTTCCTGATCCAGATGGCTTCTTTTGGATAGGAGTGAGCCCTCTGTTGGCAAGTCTCGTACTACCCAGAAGAAGGATATACAATCATTCTGAAGATGAGAGTCGCCCATGACACTCGTAACAGTCAATAGTACCGGTAAGTGTTTACACCTTGGTTTTGTTATGATGAACTTTATTTAATGTTTTATATCAAACCTGATGAACATATTCAAGGATATTAGTTGGTAGGCTCGATTGGCATGCAGTCTGCCCATTGAGAATCCTTCCTCTAGACGTCATAATTTATTACAACCATCATCGAATTGGAAGTAGTAACAGTAATTGGATTATAGAAATCTGTTGGATAAGAAGTCTATGTGTTGTTTATTTCCTTCCAAATCTTAAGATATAATTGCATATTTTTGTATTAGTTTGTTTTATATTTAGTTGAATCAATACTGTCAAGATATACCAAAATATTTATGAATATAATGTTTTAGATAGGTCAAAATTTGCTTTTAATTAGCGTCAATGTATGTAGAATATTTTCTCACTTTTAGGAACTTGGCCATTATTTATACCCAGTTTTTATTACCTTGCTTAATTTAATACATTTTTGGAAAGTCCATCCAAATCCATGCTTATGATCTAGTTTAAAGATCTAAATTATTTAACCATTGGAAAAACTTATATTGTAATGGTTTAGTCACAAATCTTAATTAGGTTTTCAAGTGACTAATCATTGAAATTGACCCTTTGTGTTGATACCTGTACCGGCATTCATGGATATTTACCATGCGAGCCAGTTTAATGGCTTCTTAACTCCTGTGTCACAATATTGTGTGACCGACCAGGCAGCGCAAGCATTTATCAATGTTATACCAATGTCATATGGATGTTTGGGCGTTGCGGCTTCAGTCCCATTACCAGACATCAGTCGGTGGACGGTTGGTATGTGACCATAGCATCAAGATGGGACAGTTTGTGAGAGTCAATAATGTTTGACCATCTTGTATTTTTCAAGTCTTGAGTCAAATTTAACCATCTGTTACATCTCTATTTGTTGAGCATAGCAGTGACTGGTCACCAATTTTCTAAATGAGAAACCCAGCAGGAGGTTAACAGTGTAAGTTGATGGAGTCGCTCGCTTGTGAGGTCCATTTAGATGGACTAACATTGTCCAATAATATTTTGTTTGGCCTATAAGTTCAGCTCCTAGAGAAACCTACTATAATGAGAATTGCACTAAAAGCGCCTCTTTATTATTATTATTCATTAGAAAATTTACAGTTTCTTCTAGATTTTTAGCCAAAATAATTTTGTACTAAGTTTAATCACATTTCTGCGAGTTGGTAATTTCATTTTTAATCATTACTCAAATAGAACAATAATCAACGCCTCTTTTCATGTTTTATGTCCAAAATTGCATGG
>JXSR01S031579.1:20784-34764 GCA_000969725.1 Ophiothrix spiculata
GATGCTATATAATGCTAGATTGATGCTATATAATGCTAGATTTATGCTATATAAGGCTAGATTGATGCTACATAATGCTAGATTGATGTTATATATGGTAATCCTAGATTGATGCTACATTATACTAGATTGATGTTATATAATGCTAGATTGATGCCATCTAATGTTAGATCGATGCTATATAATGCTAGATTGATGCTATATAATGCTAGATCAATGCTATATAATGCTAGATTGATGCTACATAATGCTAGATTGATGTTATATATGGTAATCCTAGATTGATGCTCTATAATGCCAGATTGATACTGTATAATGCTAGATTGATGCTCTATAATCCTAGATTGATGCTCTATAATACTAGATTGATACTGTATTATGTTAGATTGATGTTATATAATGCTAGATTGATGCCATCTAATGTTAGATTGATGCTATATAATTTAATTAAAAGATGAGCTAATATCATGTGATTATCTGCGCGAGTGAAATGAGACAAAATCAATCCACGCGTGGTCAATTTTGATGCGTCAAATTCACGAGGCCCGTAGGGAACGAGTGCATTGGACAGCAATCAAACTTTACCGTAATTGCACTGATTTTGTCTCATTTTACAAGCAAAATGGAATGCAAATTTATTAATCGAATTCATACACGACAGAAATAAGGCCTTTATATGATCATCAAAGTCCAAGAACTTTTCTAAATTAAATTTCACCCGACAAAAAACAATGAAACATTTATAATTACTAAACGCAACAAGCACAGTGCATTGTGAATTTCCACTGCACTCCGCGTACTTTGTATTCTTGCGTTCTGATTGGCTAGGTGACACGCGGGGTGTATGAATATCTGACACTTATGCAGTATTCACTAGATAGATTTCAACATGATTATATTTTGGAACCCTCTAGTTCAGTTTACCATTATTTAAGTGACATCCTCTCCTCCTTCATTTTATCAACACATCTGCTCTCATTGAGGCAATATATTATTCAATAGCTTTGAGCAACAGACTAGGGTAGGTCGATACTTGAATACATAAATGATAAGAATATTGTTAGATTGATGGTAATTTAATTGAAGGATCAAGACAATAGCATCATGGCAGATGTACTACACATTATCTAATACCACTTGATCATTACCCGACAAAAACAATGAAACATTCATAATTACTAAACGCCCACCAGGCAAACTGGGACGCAACAAGCGCAGTGTGTTGTGAATTTCCACTGCACTCCGTGTATGAATATCTGACACTTATGCAGTATTCACTAGATGGATTTTAACATGATTATATTTTGGAACCCTCTAGTTAATTTTACCATTATTTAAGTGACGTCCTCTCCTTTCATCATTTTATCAACACATCTGCTCTCATTAAGGCAATATATTATTCAATAGCTTTGAGCAACAGACTAGGGTAGGTCGATACTTGAATGGATAAATGATAAGAACATTGTTAGATTGATGGTAATTTAATTGAATGATCAAGACAATAGCATCATGGCAGATGTGATTACATGAAACATTCATGTAGTACTATCAAAACTAACACTAATCTATGCTAAAATTGTAAAGATAGATGTGACTTTCCATTCAAATGAAAGACCAGAGCTTAACCAGAGCTTGTAAGGAGTACTGTGATTTTCTGCTGGCACAATTTTGTGACTCTCCAGTATTGCATCTTTTGGGTCATTTGATTTTAAGATTACTCAGGTAACCTTTTCAGCATCTATTTATCTTTGTCCGTTTTAAGCGATAAAAGATTCATAATAATCGCAAGGCAACACATTGATATCCATAACATTTACTTCTTCCTGGAGGGTCACTGATATGCTGATTGTAACTCTTTGACTTTGTCACCTTAAAGATATTCATCTTTTATTACAAAAAGGGTCATCTGAAATACCTCATGAATTAAGCCTGTAATTACAAGATATGTCTGGTTTGAGATCTGCATTACACATAAGGCCAAAGAAAAAAAGAACGCTTCTCAGCTTCCCACACACATATGGTTAAAAATTTGAATTTTACCGCATTTCTTTGTTTTTTTAGATTTTCAGGAGATTTTTTGCTTTTTTATTTTTTTCTTACATCGAGAGAAAAAAAAAAGGGAAAAAAAATAGTGACCTAAAAACGTAATTTTAAAAAAATTTCTGCGTGCGCATAGCCTTTTTTGACTAAAAAAACCCCGCGTAGCGCTTAGGGTTTTGGGCCTTAGGAACTGAGACAGAGTTCTTTTTTTTTTTTAGTTTTCTTTTCTTTCATATAACATTGCAAGTCAGCAGAGTAGTCAACAAAATATATTTTATTATATATTTATTTGTCTATATGTTTATATATTTGTCTTTAATCATGAGAATCCTTTCAATCCCTTTCGAAAATGTAACATGAGCCAATACAAGCTTGTTTTCAGCTTGTATGTGAACGTAATATGTATGACTTTGCTCATTTAACATAAACCAAGCTTGTAAGAGCTTACTTACTTTATAGCGCGAAATTAAAATCAAGACCTTAAGCTCATTTCAGATTATAATTCCAAGCAATAGTAATCAATTGCAAGCTTAAGCACACAATTTTTATGAGTTTGTTGAAAATGAAAATTAGGCAAATGCGAGCTTGTTTTCAGCTTGTATGTGAACGTAATAGGCATGACTTTGCTCATTTAACATAAACCAAGCTCGTACGAGCTTACATACTTTATAGCGCGTATTTAAAATCAAGACCTTAAGCTCATTTCAGTAGTAATCAATTGCGAGCTAAAGTACACAATTTTTATGAGTTTGTTGAAAATATGAGCAAATGCAAGCTTGTACTTGATCACCTAAAAATGTGTTCATAGATTTGCAAGGTCATATGAGGTCAAGTTGAAAAATAGGCTGAAATTGTCAATTTGGCCTCAAGCGTTGCTTCAATTCAAATCAAACTTTGTAGCAACGATCAATGGGTGGGGGACTTGGGGTAAGGTGAAGGGTCTTGAGGTCAAAGGTCATATAGGGGTCAAACCTTGGGGTCAAACTTTCAAATTTGTCCGATTTCCAAGGTTAAGGTGTCAAATTGTTCATCTTCGACCAGCGATCAAAAGTGTCAATAGTGACCTCGTCAACCAACCTTTCTCTTGGAGTCAAAGGTCAAAAGAAAGGTTAAATTTTCAACTTTGTCCGATTTCAAAGGTTAAGGTGTCAAATTGTTCGTCTTGGACCAGCGATCAAAAGTGTTAAGGTTAAGGTGTCAAACTGTTTGTCTTGGACCAGCGATCAAATGTGTCAATGCTGACCCCATTTTCCGACCTTCCCCTTTGGGTCAAATTTTCAACTTGTGACATAAAAAGCGCATTAATGCATAAGTGTTAATACCTTGCGTTTTGAAGGTCAAGTATGCCGAGTAGTCCAATTATTCATGGGTAATTGATCGCGTTTTATTATCATACACTATAATAATCAGTAACTTCAAAATTTATTTGCAACAAGTTTTTACCGCCAGATTTTGACTGGACTGCCTTGTAATTCGATCTCTAAATGAAGATTGTAGAAAGAAATGATGTAATAGAGAAAGGCCGAGTATCACAACTTTCGTGGAAAATAAAACATGGCCAAGGCGATAGCCGAAGCCATGTTTTGTTTTCCACGAAAGTTGTGATAAAAGAGGCAGTTCTCTTACTTAACACCCACCTAAGACCGATCTGTTAATTGTATAATCATTTGGCTGTTTGTTACACTTGAAAATCTTACAAGTCTCTATGAATTGAATACAAGATGATTCAATACAAGCAATATTCGATTCATTTGATAAGTTGACTCTGTCTGATAAAGACGGGTTCCAGAGATGTGTGAAGTTTAGGCTCAACCAGTCCATCAGTTTTCACAGGGAATACATCGTTGTATCATATGCTGGTTTTATAGTTGATTTTCAATAACTGAGAAAATACTGGATTTATAGTTGATATATGGAATAATACGTTGTAGCAAATCGTGTTGGATTTATAGTTGATTTTGGAGTCATTTACTTTCATCATTGGACAAGCATGTCATTGGATTTATTGTAAACACCATTGATTCTTGTGTCTACAGAATGTGTGAGCATTGCACCTTGCTGAATGTTCTGCATCACCTGGGCAGAAATATGTAAGTTTGGATCACTGTACATTTATATTCAAGTTTGCTTAACTTCTGGGCCTAATTTTATCTGGTTGGCCTTCAGCTACAGTCATAATAAAATAATTGAAATCATTAACATAACTCTTCTAAACATCGCATCATGCATGTGCCTAAAATGGGGGGGGGGGTTTGTGGGTGTACGTTATCCCCGAATTGATTAAAACTAAAATGACTGGTACTAATATCCTTGTTATTGAAGATTAACAATAAATATAATGAAAACCAAAGTGGAAAAAAATCCTTATAAAAAGAAAAGAAGAGAAGAAAAAAATCAAAAGGAGAAGAAAGTATTGAAAATTTGCCAAAAATAACCCTAAAATTGTTTACAGTTTAACCCTTTTTGGTCATGTTTCCGCATTTTTCTGCCAAATTTGGTCAATTATGACCAAAAAAGGCATTAAATTTGATGCTAATCGATATTTTGGCACAAAATTTTAATACAATGTGATTTTTACTCGTTGAACAAAAATTTGGAAAAAGAATTAAAGACATATACCAAAATCACTAAATTTGGGTCATTTTTTACCTTTTTTGACCATTTTTTGGTCAAAATTAACCACAAAAAGGAAGTTTAGTCCCAAAATACTGTAGGCAGATGTTTTTGTGATTCGATTTTACCTAAATGAATGATTTGATTTTGAATAAATATCATTTTTGGGCCAAAAACTGATTTTTTACTATTTTCATGATTTTTGGCTATTTTGGGTAATTTTGACCACTAAATCAAAAAAATAATTTTACCATCCACCCACATGCTAATGTACACCCCTTGAGGATATGATTCCACATGGATGGAAAGCTCTAACAAATTTTGCCCACAAAACTTTTTTTAAGCATAACATTGGCTGTTGGCTGGTAGACTATTAGTCAGTTGTTATGATTTAAAGGTCTTAAAATAAAATGAATTTCACACTTGGGCATGGATAAATCAAATCTTTTTACTTGTCTACAAATTAATATCTAGATGCTATGGGTCTCTGGATGTTGGTGGACTGACAACTTTAAACCAGAAACACCATATGCTTCTTATAGAAAACTGCATTAAAATCTCTTACAGTCAGTAATTGGCCCATCTCCCTGAGCTCACACATTTTTTTTTCACAGTAAGTCACTACTTCCTAGCAAACAATAAAATGCCCAAAGATAATTTAAGATCTTGTAAGCATCTGTCTAGTTTTTTGTTTCCCTAGCCCCATTACATTTTATCCAGACAGTATGAGGGGAATGTAATGTATGTGTACAAAATTAGAGCTATAGGTCTATATGCCCAAAAGTTGACTAATGTTCCAGACTAAGTGAAATTTGAAATATTAAAAAAAAAACATTCTTGAAAAAATCAAGTGACAATTCATGTTGTTGTTGTTGTTTTTTTTTTTTTTTTTTTTTTGGGGGGGGGGGGTAAAGATTTATAGTTATACTTTAATTTTATGATTCATTGGTCTATTTTAGATCATTGTAATTATTTTTAGAACAAAAAATGGTTTAGTCCGAGACTAACTTTGTAAGTCCCGACTAAACCATTTTTTTGTTATTCTGGAAAAGACGGCCAATGTTCCAAAACAGAAAAATTATCAAATTTTAGAAATTTCAACATACATCTTAAAGCAGGGCATACATTATCACTGATGATGTACGTACCTTGAATGTGTGCAGTGTAGAATGCATACAACCACTTATGGTTAGGTCTGTTGTGCGCATAATGTACTTGCATCGTGCGTCCTCCCTACATTTGCCATATTTTTTTAGAAAAAACATAGAGAGCGTAGACTCTCAAATAAACATACGACCAAGAAAACGTACAACTGGTTGTGACCAGACCAGACAACCAAATGATTACAAAGTAACACATCTTAATGGAAATGATGTCCATCATTTTTTACTTCTTCCTGTTTAGGTTTATACTTTATTTAATTCTGTAGATTAATTTATCCACCTTATCAATATGCAGCATATCTTATCAAAAAATGTAAGACTAGAATATATCCAGATTATTTGCAATCAGATGAGACATTTCAGTTTTATTATATTGGTGCTTTTCACGTCATGTAACATCACCCAATCACACCCTGTTATTATTTACCTCAAATTCCTTGATACAATATCCTAGCAGATAATTGATTAATTCACTTAAATGCTTCTAGCAAATTACAAGATATCAGAGTTCTATAGTAGGCATAAGAGTTGATCCTCTTTCCGTGAAATTGTACTTGACATGATGTTTATATACAAAATCTGTACTTAATTGAGTAAGATGAGTTGCTGTTTTAATAAAGCTGTGGATACATTTACGATTGCACAAGGATGATGAACTTTTAAAAGTTATCTTTGACATATGAGGCCAGTTTATGTATGTATGAAGTAAAACCTGCTTTTACTGCTCATGATAGGTTAGTTAGTGATCCTGTACACAGTAAAAATCTAACAATTTGATTTGCACAAAAAAATCAACCCATTTTATGATTATGGTAGCTGTAACCAACAAAATGCCATATTCTTGATGTTGTTTATTAAGCAATGTATGTAATGAGTAAACAAACAGAATGCTATGACTCAATTAAATGATCATTTTGCCAGAAACAGTCTTTATGATGATTACATTAATGATAACATATTTATCCCTCTTCCTTTACAATTCAATGAGTTTTTGAAACAATCTTGAAAGTATAATACTTTAAAATTCTGATTTAGTGTGCACCATATTTTACTCCTAAACAGGGCATGTTGTTTATCACAACACAAACGATAAAATGAAATTTTTAGTAAATCAGAGGCAACATTATTTTGTCACATTTTATACCATATAAAAAGCACGATATATTGTAACAAGAACTGGGAAAATATGCACTATATTGAGATTTTAGAGTATAAAGCTTTAGCTAAAATGATCTTGTAATCCTCGAACCTAATCATGTGATATGTTATGAAAGGTTGAAAGTTACAACACACAGTGCAAACAGAAAAGGAAAATAATCTTGCTGCATAGTACACTTATCAAAGATCACTTTCATAATCATAACAATGCCCCCATAAATTGACATTTCATTGTGAAGCTTAGAATATGCAGCACATAGATAAGAAGGTGATCAAGTTCAAGTTATACATCCCCAAGAGAAAGTAGATATAAAGATAAAATAACAATAGATTGGGTATGTGATGATAAGATGAAATAAACTATCTACTGTGCCTGGCAGGAATTACATGCCACAGACACCTTGCTCATTGTTGGTTAGTGAAGAGTTACTGAAGACAGGCACTGTGTAGTAGGCGAGTCTGTTAGTTTTGTGATGAAATTTATTACCTTTTTTTGCATATAGCCAAAATATGAGTGATTATATTGATAAAGAATTAATGGCAATTACACCTAGCAGATCGATTCTGATTTGATTTTGAATGCACCTATTTCATATCAACCAGAATATCAAACCTAGAATGACTGCCAGGGACTTGGAACACTTTATGGAACCCAAATTTTACCATACATCAAAATCAATGCTCTCATTGTTTTTCACTTATTTTCAACTTTAACCTACCTTATCTCAAATTTACTTTACCCTTAAAATGTACCTTTCAGTTTGATATCACATACATAGTGTATCAATGTATTCAACATTTAAGTTAAATCCCAAATGCGAACATTATTCTCTTTATTTCCATTTTTTGGAAGAATGATCATGTTGTGCAAAGGTTAATTCAAGCCAATTTAAGCCATAATGAAGGATAGGATGAATTTTATTTGTTATGCGAGATTTTTAATTGTATGATGATGGCCTTTAAAACTGATTAAGATATAAATGAAAATTTCTAATGCCAAACAGAATTAATTTCATATGTAAGAAGGAGGTGGTTCTTACAAAAGAGATATACAGTGTGTCCCAGAATGAAGTTATCAAGATTTCAATGCCACATAATTCAAAAACTAAAATACCCCAGACACTGAAAGTTGAAGACAATCATGCCTGATGTCTTTACTTGCTTTGGTGCAAAAATAAAAAAAAATCCATGCAATAATTATCTAGGAGTGAGTGTTTAAAGCTTACTTGCTTTGGTGCAAAAATAAAGAAACCCCATGCAATAATTATCTAGGAGTGAGTGTTTGAAGCTCCAGAGGGGTTTGGACACTTTTTGCAGTTTGGAGAGGTTGTAAAAATCCAGCGGTAATTTGCAGCGGAAGTATATAAGCTTGGATGTCATCTTTACCAACAATTCTGTTTTGTTTTGCATGTTGCCTTTTCTTGATGATGCCTCGGAGTCTTAATAAAGATTCAGCAGAATGTTATAAGTCGCTCGGCTTCTACCTTGGCGTCCACACGCTTTTTTTTTTTTTTTTTTCAATTCCTTCTTTCATATCACCATAAGCTTCTTATTTTCTGACATTTTTAAGCTACTTATGCAATGGGAATATCTGGGTCCTGGAAATGTTAAATAAATCTTTCCATTGTTTCAATGATATCTGCACTTTCCAGGTATTGGTCAGTCATGATACTCTTTTCTACATTTACCAATGAGGTGTTATATTTGCTTTGAATGACCTTATTCTTGCAACCACTGTGCTACCAGTTAAACAGCCCTTTAACATATTTTCAAATAGCCCACTGAATGATTTTCCTAAACGATTACCTAATAAAATATGTTAAACATGTTAAATGATTTTACATAAGAAAAAGAACCAGATTTAGGTTAATTATAATCTTGAAAACAAAGACACTTATAATTGGACAAATATTATCATGACTGTCTGTAAAGATGACATTCTTCTTTGCATGGTTGTACTGCAAATCTCCGTGGAATTTTTATATACAACTTTCCCAAACTGGGAAAAGTTTCCAAACCCCTATGGAGCTTCAAATACTCTAAACAAATGCATGGATGTTCTTCATTTTTGCACCACAGCAAGTCAAGACATTTGGCATGATTGTCAGTAAGTTTCATTGGTTTTTGAATTGTGTGGCGTTGAAATCTCGATAACTTCATTCTGGGACACACTGTATATGCAAATTGGAACCTGCACTGTATTTAAAGAAAAAACAACAATAATTGCAATTCACTGTTTTTTTACAAAGGGATTTTCTTATTCTGCAAATGTTACATTTTTATTTAAAAAGACTAATTGACAGAAAATATATAAAACAATTTTATGCACATACAAATTATTGGTTACCGTTACTTTTTATGTATTTGAGAGATGATTTTCTTAATGAAACAAGTGCATATTAAGGTTTTTTTTTCTAATGTACTTTCTCATGATGTTTACATTTAGTATATGTCTACATTATATGTACTTTTAAAGAGGGTAGATGCAAAGTCTTTCAAATGAAACTTGAATATAAGTGTGTGATATGGAAGCTGAAATTACATTTATGTTTTGTAAAACTTAAGCTGTCATGAATAATAATTTTAAAGCATCCTGGCATCCCAAATAACCTCACATTATTTGCATTTGTTTTCTAAACTAGTTCATACCATTTTGAATTAGAATCACGAGCCCTATAAAATACAATAAATACTAAGTCTGGTAATAAAAAAGTGTTTTTCATGCAATTCAGGAATTAGGTTCATACCAAAATATAGATATGAAGAGTGATAACAACATGTCAAATGTACTTTATATCAAAAAGGAACTACATGGAAATATAGACTCAATGAAAAATAATAAAGAATTAAATAGATACATCCACAAAAGTTTAACTGTGCTGTGTCAAATTTGAATTCATGTTGTTTAAATTTGGATATTTGTTACAAAATTAATGAAATACAAGCTTTTCTGAACAGGTTTTCAAGTACTTGACATGTGTGTTTGAAATCTAAATGTGTGACAGCCAGAGGCCAGAAGTTAAGTTACCTTTTAAATAGTGGTGAGCCAGACAATGTTACAAACTGAATACTATGAAATATCAAATATTTTCTTTTAGGCTTGAGATGGAAGCTGTCACCTTCTACTATGAAAACTTACAGTGCCATAACCAGGCCTTCAGTATTGGTGGTTACAAGAGATTTATGGCACTCAAAAGGTGCACCCAATATTTTGAACATAGCTTACCAAAACTGACGAGCCAAAAAACCGAAGTTTCTACTTATCTTCTTTTCAATTTAAACTAAGCAATTACAACAATTTACTAATTTTGATGTGTTTTTTTCTAAGGGGCGGCTTCAAAAATAACCGCCGGTTGAGTTTTGAAGCTGCTCCTAATGATATCAGTAGCATCTTGTGCCAATTCAATGGGTTAGCCTCTACAAATTGATCAACAGTGGTGTTTTGCGACCGACAAGTGAAATATTGATGGTGCCCTGGATGGTGCCTATGCAGCCAGTCCACCACCTCTGGTTAAAATGAAAATGAATTCTGAGTGGAACTATATAGTTCAGTATACAGTTATTTGAATTTTTAGTCATGCTTGATGAGCAAGATGTCTCTCTATCTCTTTTTCACATCACAACCTGGTCCATTTTCATCAGCACATATGCTGTCATTGAGGCAATTAATTGGTTTTCGTAAGTTATTCAGTAGCTATAAGCATCAGACTGAGCTAGGTCAATACATGAATGTATAAATGATGAGAACAATGCTAGATTGATAGTAATTTAATTGAAGGATCAGGACATAGACATTAGAGATGTGATTACATGAAACATTTATGTTGTACTTTCAAAACCGTTTTTAACGCAATCACCTGTGCTAGTGATTCTAAAAATAATTAGAATTATTTGATTAGAACTGATAAACCTGAGAGAGAATTTTGCATTCTAGTGATAAAGTGTTAAGTAAAAATAACATATGGCAGCCATTGCAGATTAAGAGACTTTCTTGCACTCACATGACAAGTTATGCTTCTATTACATAGCTGCATTTTATGTCAAATAACACCACTAAATTACACGGTGTAATTATCTACCATTATTTCCTTGACATTCCTAGCAGGAAATTAATTTATTAGCTTATGTGCTTCTAGCAAATTACAAATGTAAGAAATCTGTTCTATGTAAGCAGAGTAAAAAATGATCCTCTTTCCCTGAAATTGTAATTGACACAATGTTTATATACAAAATCTGTACTTATAATTGAGGAAGATGAGGTGGTGTTTTAACAAAGGTAGGTATGTTGAAGAAGGTGATGAAGAAGAGGGTGATGAAATTTAAAAAGTTAACTCTTGCAGTGGAGGGACCATAAATTTATGTGTCTTTGACTCGACTCACTAAGTGTTGCCTTTTTAAAACTTGTTGATGGCAGTTAATAGAGTACAAATTCCAACCTCTAAATCCATATCATTAAAGTCATTGGATACTAAAACAAATAGTTTGCAATGGTATTGTTATCTCTCCTCCGTTACAACTTAATGAGTTTTGAAATAATCTTAAAAGCATAAACCTTCTAAGATGCTTTTGCATTTAAGTATTTTAAGAGTTGCGTCTGTTCCTCTACCTGAATCATGTGATATGTTTCAAAAGTAGAAGGTTACAATGCATAGCACATAGAAAGATAGAAAATAATTGCTTTATAATGCATTTATTCATGGATAACTTTCATAAGCATAACAATGTGCCCATCAATTGACATTTCATTGTGAAGCTTAAAACATGCAGCACATAGAAAATGAGGTGATCAAATTCAAGTTACAGATCCCCAAGAGAAAAGAGATCTCAGGAAAGAAAAAACAATAGTTTGGGTATATGATCATGAGATATCTGCTATACTTTGATCAACACCAAATAGGCGGGTCTCTGCACATCATAAGCTTTATTGCTGATTCATTGATTATTGGATTCTGATGCATTGTGGAAATGAAAAGGGCTCACATTTCAGCAAATTTTAAGCCCTTTTCATTCCCACAATGCATCAGAATCCAATAATCAATGGATCAGCAATATAGCCTATGAATTGATACAGATAAGCGTGTGTGTAGCGGGATACAGCATAACTGTAGGAGACGCAGTGCAGGTTGTATGTTGGACTCGCACATCAGTATCTACGGCACGCCTGTAACTGGGATTATGTTTATTTGCGGATGAAGAAAAGCCTCAGAATTCCCACCTATTTAGTGTTGATCAAAGTATAATATAAACTATCTACTGTGCCTGGTAGGTATTTCATGCCACAGACACCTGAACTATAATTATCAAATTTAGTAAGTTTGTACTAGGTGAGTCTGATTTATGACTGGAATTTGTGACTATTTTGCATATAGCCAAAAAATAATTTAAAGTTAAGGGAATAGATTGAGGTTAAACATTAAATATATACATACACACATGTATGTCAACCAGTGGGGTTTTTTTTGTTTTTTGTTTACTTTTCAGTGTGAGATGTTGCAATCTCGGGTAATTTCCAATTTTGTAAAAATAGGTATGATTGCATGAACCTATCAAATTTGCATAAATTTAAGTAACCAATCAGATCTAACTGAGATTGGGAATTTCCCCAAAGTTTACAGAAATGGATTTGTTGACTTGAATATATAATCATGCTGTGAAAATCCCTCACATTGAAAACTGTACTATTTACTATGTTAAATATAATAATGACGTCGTGGGGGAATTTTTATGCAAATGTATTAATTAATGAGCCCAAGAAAACTGATTTGGGGACAGAAGTTGAATTAACTTTGTCGGCGATAAGTCGATAGTTAAAACTTTGGAAGTGGAATTGAATTTGTTGGAGTAGCTGGAGGAGTTTGATTTTTGGACGGAATTATGCAGCTGAGTAGAGTTTACTAATTAAACATTGGATGGAGATTGGAG
The DNA here is from genome assembly GCA_000969725.1 of Ophiothrix spiculata. Taxonomy (NCBI): domain Eukaryota; kingdom Metazoa; phylum Echinodermata; class Ophiuroidea; order Amphilepidida; family Ophiotrichidae; genus Ophiothrix; species Ophiothrix spiculata. The sequence continues at coordinate 33,681 of JXSR01S031579.1, forward strand.
ATAGCGACATTTTGGAGAATTAACGATATATTACAGATGGTGAATTAAAGACAAACTGTTATTGCAATATTTATTTTCCGAGTGGATTATGTGCGTTGGATTCAGCTTTTAAGCCAAGTGGAGCTTCGTTGTCATTGCTGGACTATTGTGTGGAAATCGCCATTTGATTTCGCAAGGAAAGTTTTGGATTTACCTTTTGCCAGCTGGATTCCAGGACTTGTGAATTGCAATGATACGACTGCAAGTTTACTCAAGATTTTGTTGCCGTGGACATTAATGAACAATCTCAGACTATAGCGTGGAATATAATATCCTAGGATCGCGCGGTTTTTGAAGCGGTATCTGTAAGTTATTTAAAAGTAGAATTTTAAGACAACAAGCAAGCTTGTAAGTTAAACCAAAAAGAAATATTAAAGTTTAAAGAAAGTTTTCAGATTATAAAATATATTTCAGTATATTTATTGTGTTTCATTTAAGAACCCGTAAGGTGATTTTGGCCTTGGTCATTTAAAACCGTTGACCGTAACAATATTGAGTTGCTATGGATTGTTATTGACATGATCCTGGAGTCCGCTTAAGCTGAATGTGTGCTGTTGAGATTTTAAACACAAACTTATACAGATGTTGTATATAGAAGTCACACATATGGAAATGTACATAGCTAATTAAATGTTTATTATTGTTTACTTGATGTTGAGGATTTTTAATAAGAAATATACATATAACTCGTGTTAAGCATGTTCATTGTTACCATGGCAACACACTATATCATAAATATTATTATTTAGGCTTTCTATCAGCCGCACTTACCCCGCCATTGTCGTCTCTCGGTCTTCGTTCACTGCAATATTAATACTTTTGCAATAAACTGTTTCCATGAAGCTACCCAATTTTTATATGGGATCATAGACCCAATAGTCTATGTTCACATACAGTAGCCTTTTTCATCTAGATTAATTTAAAATTAACTTACAGTAACTGAGCATGCAATATGATCTATATATGAAGAGCTTGTTTCCAAAACCTCTTACATCCATTTTTGTTAAACTGAGAAAACAAGGAAAGTTTATTATGACATTTGTAC
>JXSR01S031583.1:0-16815 GCA_000969725.1 Ophiothrix spiculata
CGGGCCTAGATGTCAGCGCCTCACTATATTTGAGCATTCAGAGTCAGGCGATTTTATCTCTGCAACATCACTAGATATATGCAGTCTTGAAATTTTAAAGGGCACTTCCCGTAGTGCTTGTAAAGAATGCGTATCGAGCGATGTTGCAGTGATGAAATTGCTGGACTCTGAATGTACCATAAAGCTGGTTTTAAACTAACCTGTCGTGTTGTCGTACGACCAGTGTGACATCAACAATTTAAAGTGTGCAAACTTGACCATGTCGCATCTCCTTGCCATACGACAAGCTGATATAGCGATAAACCCGCTGTGATGGTCGCAACAACACAATATTTTGAGTTGGAATAAATTCAACTTTTCTTGTGACAGACCATTGCGGCAATATGCAAATGTGTCATGCTACAGTACGACAACTCAAAATTGCAAATGTTTTGTGTGACGCAACGTCGTTTTCTGCAACGACAGCTAGTCTAAAACCACCTTAAGGCTTAGACTGTCTATTATTGCAGGTAATGGCTGATCAAAATTAGGCAAAATTCTGACCAGTCAAATTACTCACCTTGATTTTTCACTCGCCCTATCCAACGGCACAATAATCGTTTGTGAGCATGTGAGTGGAAGGCTTTGGTGAAGAGGTTGACAAAATGCCGATCACCATAGTGCCACGCATGTTATGTGTTTGATTGCTCAACATGAATGCTTTCAGGACACAGGCCAATCAAGTGCTTAGATTGATTACTGGTTACCGGCGTCTTATTTGGGATAAGATGTCGTAGCCCAGTGTAGGATGGGTGTGGATTGGTTTATGGATAGGGTATAATTTGAACAGTGAATTCTGGATTGAACGGTGAAGTCTTGAGTGTGTGGTGGTAAAGGATGGAAAGATACTGTGCAGCCACTTGAAGCCTTACAAAATGTTTGGAATAGACATTTGCTTAAAGGTATGTTGCGTGTTATACTGACATGTTATCTTCATCAATAAAAGAATAGAAAACACAGATGATCAGTATGGATAAAATGTGAACAGGTGTCTGGTATTTGTATGGGAGGGAGGAAATGAAGGGCAGAGGGAGGAAGAAAGGAAAAGAAAGAGTAAACAAGAGAGGGAGTGAGGAAGGGAAGGGGATAGGAGGGAGGAAGAGATGGAGAGGTACTATATTGGACCTCATAAGAACTGAATCATTGGAACAGATGACCAGTTAATGAAAAAGATAAACAATATTGGTTTGGCAAAAGCCTGAGAGTGATTCTTTAATACTTTCTCTTTTTTCAGTTGGTGATGGAGTTTTGTGGAGCTGGATCTGTCACAGACTTAGTCAAAGCAACGAAAGGACAATGTTTAAAAGAAGAATGGATAGCATATATATGTAGGGAAATTATAAGGGTAAGCTTTCTTAAACCAGTTCTAATTAATGTTGAGTTACCAGCTGAACAGAAGGAATATGTTTAAAACAGAATGTTTTTTATATTTATATAGGAAAGTTATTGGGGTATGCTTTGTCATATTAACATCAACTGAAGAGCGTGAAACATAACAAAACCCATGTTTTGTTTTACCAGACAATCTTATTTGTTAAGTTTGTTTTAAAAAATGTTGAGTTGTTAGTAGGCCCGGGACTTTGCTGATAATTTGCTACCCGGCTTATTTTCCGGTCGGCTACCCGACCGTATTAATAATAGAGCATTTACAATGTTAAAACGGGAAGTTTGGCGGATCTGCAACGACCATACGATGTCTCAATTACACAAACAATTTGGATTCTTCACCGATTGCGGACGTGATTTATCATGTTTACTTCGATCAGATGAAGATTTTATTATAAATTTTTGAACACAGTTTTTTTTCTTCAAAATTCTATTTATTTTATTGTCCACATCGGGGAATCGGTTGGCAGATTTTGTACCCGGGTAAGCTCATGACAGGAGGGTACCCGGGTTTTAGTCCAAGGCCTAGTTGTTAGTATTGTTGGTTATCCTTAAAAACCCTGCCATAAAACCGTAACTAGCTAACTTAACTAGCAAAAGATAAACTTATACAAAACAAGTTGTATGTCCACATTTTCAATTCACATACTTTAAAAACAACTGGATAAAATATGACGGACAAAATAAATACTTTTAAAGACAAGTTAATGAACTGTTTGTATTCATTAATATTATGTATAATTTCAGATATTTTATTTCATGACATATCCATTGTTTGACATCAATATAGGAAGTTGCATCTGTGTTCTAGAATCAAAAGTACCATCTTGTATTATGATTGGTTGTTTCAGTTTTGGTTGATGATGTCAAAATATTATAGTTTGTTGACATGCAAAATGGCATTGCCAGGCAGTGTCACCAGATTTCTACTCTATAGAAAGTATTTTCTTGAATTAAAAAAAAAATGAATTCTATCTTATCTCTTCTACAGGGTTTGAGCCATCTTCATGCAAATCATGTTATACACAGAGATATCAAAGGACAAAATGTATTATTAACAGAAGAGGCTGAAGTCAAGTTGGGTAAGAGACTGTTCATGGTAGTAAATCAACCAAAGAATAAACAGGGGTTCTCAATTAAATTTGTTGGCGGGCCATTAAGGACAAATGCCAGTTCAAAAATACATCTTGGAGGGCCAAATTAAGACCTTTTTCATTGCTTTTCCTATATACTTCTGTATTCCCAGAGGTGATCGAAGGACCAAATAAGAGTAGTTCGCGGACCGCATTTGGCCCGTGGGCCGCTATTTGAGAAGGCCTTGAATAATATATGGTTACTGTTATCAGAAATATATTGTTTTTAAGTTCTGAACAGAAAAAAGAATTTAATCATTCAGATTTTTGCAAATGTAACAATCTTTAGATTTCTCACGTATGTTTACAAATTTGCGAAGTTTGCTTGGATTTGCACAAGACAGGTATTCAGAAATCTACCATCTCTCTTGCAATAAGTGAAGAAATCCTAGGACCTGCTATAGTAGGTGATTCCAGAAATTGTGATTATTTGTTGTCACAAATTGGTCCATGTATACAACTTAAAATATTAACCCTAACAGATCCAAATCTAACAGAATCTCACTTAAGAAAAACACAAAAATGCGCTAAGTCTAGACATGTCACAGACGGGGTAGTCGGTGTTATATTCAGGGACCAAATGCAGCGTCTCAGCGGTGGCTTGCTATAGGTATCACTCGCTTGGGAAACGGGAGGTCCCTGGTTCGAATACTGGTGAAAACATGTGTTTTTCATCACTCTTCCCTTTTCGAGGAGATAGCTATGCTAGAAACGAGAATAGTTAAATGATCAGTTAGGATTAACCAAAGAAATAAATTACTAGTAACTGGCTGAAGGCTCATGCCAGAGTTTCTTTGCATCAAATTTTCTGAACAAACCTGGCACTTTTAGAATGATAATTCATCAAGTGAAAATGCAAGAAAGTCATAGCAGTAACCTATCAAAGTATGTATCTTTTTTTTGGATTTGAGAGAAACATCAATTAATTTGTTACTTGGAAGTAAATTTCCTAGATGTACCTTACGTTTTAAAGTATTGTAATATAACATTTTCTGTTTTTTTTTTTCCAGTTGACTTTGGCGTCAGTGCACAGCTAGACAAAACCATTGGTAGGAGGAATACATTTATTGGTACGCCTTACTGGATGGCGCCAGAGGTGATAGCTTGCGACGAGAATCCAGATGCAACGTATGACAACAGAAGTGATTTATGGTCACTGGGTATCACAGCTTTGGAGATGGCTGAAGGACAACCTCGTAAGTTTACTGAGCACAAATGTTATGAAAAATTTTATATATGCAGCCTTTTTTGAACTTAAAATCAACAGTTTCTTCAGTGATTACAGCTTTTTAAGTATGATGCAATAAATCCAATGTCATACATCTTGCAAAATCTAGAGAAACTCACAATTTTTTTGACTTGTATTGATTACTGTGTTAAAACCAAAAAAATAAAAAGGAGAAGAGATGCTTACTGTCATTTTATTTTGATTTGAACGTCGTGTAAATCATATGGGACATGAAAAGCCATACATGTTCACACAATCATATGCAGTTTAAAGAAATGGCTATTTTAGTTTTACAAACATAAAATAATGATTTGGCCATATGATCTAAAACTTAAATTGCTCTAATGAAACTGAAATGTATAATCATGCTTTCTCTTATTTATTCAGTGATTTTATTTTCTTACGGATACTCATTGCACTGAAAATACAATTGTAGAAAAATTTTAAAGTTGTCTGCTAACACTTCTTATTTGTTTGTCTTTTCCTTAGCATTGTGTGATATGCATCCCATGAGGGCGCTATTCTTGATTCCGAGAAATCCACCTCCTAGGATGAAGTCAAAGAAATGGTAGGTAACACTGAAACATGGTCTAGGTCTTGCACATTTGCATAGATGGTTTAAGGAGCCCTGTCTGATTGGGTCAGCATTTTTTCAAACTTTCTGAGATATTGATACCAACATTTTTCTCATTACCCATGTGAAATTTTATGGCTGAAACATGTTACGTTTCGGAGATATAAGTGAAAATGTGTTAAATTATTAATATTATGGTAACCATAATATTATTTACACAGTAAAGTATAGGCAAATGGAAAATACAAAATTGCTCATAAAATCAAAACGATTGTTCCGATGTAACCAAAATTTGAAATTGAAGCATCTTAAGTAGTGATTTTTCATATGAAAGTGAAAACTAATATTTGGAAAATCGGACCTTGTACCTTTAAGGAGGAGGAGAGGGGGTCCACATGGATCCAACATCAGGAAAGCACTTTTTGCAAACACATTTCAAGTTGAAGCTCTTGTTATAGATAAAATACCTCAAAGTATCATAATAAAGAAATTCAATCATGTTTTGGCAAAAATTTCTCGCCAAAAATGCGGAAACTCATTTCCCAATGGAATTTTTCAATTAAATTTTGCTCATATTTGAAGTGTTTGGAATTTAGACAGTATACACAAGAGTATAATGAAGAGATTCTTTGATGCCTTTTTATCCAGAAAGACATTCCCATTTGCAAACATTGAAAGAGGCTCTGAGCATCTTCATATAAAATTGCTCTGAATAGCTGCAAGAACATTAATATCACTCTATAGAGGCCATGCTTTTATCGAATTATACCAAATAAAGGATTTGGACTGATGACCTTTCCCGTAAACATGGCGTATCGCAGTCCATTCAACAAGATACTGCAATTAACCTTCTGATAATGGTGCATTTTTATTGATGGGACAATATGAAGTGATTGGTATTGGTAACACTTCTATTGAATGCATTTGAGCAATTGGCCATATTCACGGTATTACACGTAACATGCACGGCCTCTATAGGAGAATTTATCCTTAACATGAATGAAGATGATTAATGCAAACCAAAATGAAAATAAAGCACATGTTATAAATTATGTAAATATGTCATGTCACAGTTTAATTGTATTTATTTATTTTATTTTCAAATCTTTTTGCACAGGTCAAAGAAATTTACTAACTTTGTCGACAAGTGTTTAGTGAAGAATTATCATGACAGACCAAACACAACAACGCTTCTCAAACATCCGTTCATCAAAGATTTACAGAGTGAACGACAAACCAAAATACAACTCAAAGATCACATCGACAGGACAAAGAAGAAGAGAGGTAAGTCTACACTTGGTAGTGGTTGGTTATCATGGGAATACGTTATTTGAGTTCAAGAAAGTCATATCTGCAATAGCTGCCATATATCATAGATTTGCATTAAACACCAAAGAATGTCCAGTCTTGAGTCAGTGGCTCTTCAAATGTCTCTTCGGGTGACTGTGTCACCTGAAGAACCAGTTCAAGAGCCCATGACATATGGCAGGAAAATTTTGAGAATGTTTTCACATTCTAGTGACAGAATGTTAAATAAATATAACTCATGGCAGCCATTGCAGATATGACTTTCTTGCACTCACATGAGTAGTGCACTGCCCACAGATTTAGAGCTTGAGGTGATTACCTTTTTGTCAAATCACGAGTTCCAATCAAATGTTACTGTTACAAGAGATACTGTTGGAAAAATTGTGACAGTCCCCCGGACAGTCCCTGCATGAAAGAAAATATATTGTCTATACATCAATTGATGTATGTGATCTGCCTAGCAATTAAGCCTTTTTTTGACCAAATCTGAAGATACAGTAACTCTGCTCCATGAACGTCAACAACATTTAAATTCCTTAAAAGTGCAGTTATATCCTGTTTTTTGCTATGATTTTTAGTCCTTAAATTTAAAGCTCTAAATCTGAGGAACAGAACAGAATGATATCTTTACATAGAATTTCTCAAATTTTCAAAGCAAGTCTTTCCTTCCTGTTCATACTTAGTCTCAAGAAAATTCAAAAGTAACTTGCATTTTTGATGTTCCATATTTGATTCTCCATTACTCTACACCCAGTTTTTAGGTACCGTGATAATTTCTACTTCTTAAAGCAACTGACTTAACAGTTGCATCACATGTTAGTGCATGATACGACACATAATACATACGCCTCTATTCATGTCAACTTGTCAGCGAAACATTTAGGGCTTGAGAAGAGATGGTTGTTGGAATTGTTGATGCTCTTCTGCAATATGATTAGCTCTTGCACATAGCTCAGTTATTTGTTAGCACCAAACCAGTCAGAATTGGACACTCTGTGTGACACAGCCTCGCTGCTTGGTCACTAACTTGGTTAGATCAGAGTAGCACTACAATCGGGCTCGACTGATTTGGTTTACTGACTAGAGGCCCGCCAGGTTCGGCTGTCAGTGACTTTATAGATCACTGTGTTCTATGTAGAATTAGTGGATTTATATAGGTGAGGGTTGCAACTGCGGTTCGGCTGTCAGTGACTTTATAGATCACTGTGTTCTATGTAGAATTAGTGGATTTATATAGGTGAGGGTTGCAAGTGCGACTAGATCAGAGAGGAGGTTGGTCAGTGGTGGGGTTGGTAGAGGGATCTAGGCAAGATCTACAATATGATGCATGTAATGATCTGTGATGCAAATTACTGTGATAAATTGAAAAATGGCACATGATTAAATACCATAGCAATCTTCCACTTTTTTGAAAAATTGAATCTTGGAGTTAAATTATTAAAAATAACTGCTGATGGTAATTAGCGAAATTTTATTAGATATATGCTGCCAGATGTGCAATGATTAAAATGAATGTATAGGCGGAGAAATATTTATTGAACAATGTACACAAAAATACAGGGTATGGGTTGCATTTGCAAATGATAGGGCCCTGCACTCTGGAATTTTGTTTATACTGTTCATTATTTTTTAACCTATAGTGTCTTCATAGTCTGACATGTTGTGATGAAAAGAAGTCATATGGCAAAGTTTTTGATATGTAGGAAAACTATTATGTATTTCTGATAATTTTCTTGAATTTTTAGCTCTCTGTAAATCACATGAAGTTAATTTAATTTTTTGCAGACTGCATATAGTATGTTTTCACCTCTTATATGCTTGTCTAACTAATCATGGCCCAATTTCACTAAAATGTAACATGCATCTTAAACTCATTATTTATAGATTAAAAAATGCACATTTTATGTGCGAGTGAAATGAAACAAAATCAATGCACGCGCGGTCAATTTTGATGCGTCCAATTCACGAGGCCTGTAGGGGTCGAGTGCATTGAACAGCAATCAAAATTCACCGCAAGTGCATTGATTTTGTCTCATGTTACAAGCAAAATGGAATGCAAATTTATTAATCTAATTCATACAAGACAGAAAAATAATACTGCATCTTTTGTGAAAAGAAATAAGGCTTTTATATGACCATCAAAGTCCAAAACCTTTCTAAACTAAATAAATCATCACCCGACAAAAACAATGAAACATTCATACGCACTAAACGCCCGCCACGCAAACTGGAACGCTAGAAGCGCAGTGTATTGTGAATTTCAACTGCACTCCGCGTACTTTGTATTCTTGCGCTCTGATTGGCTAGGTGACATGCGGAGTGTATTAATAGAGGGGAATCTTTTGTAACTTTTAACTCTTTATAAGCTTGAGTACAATTGGTGTCGATTTTTTGTGTATTAAATTGCATTTTACACTAACAAATGATCTGGTGCTTTTGTAATCCAGTTTGTAGCTACAGTGCATGTTAAAGTTTAGTGAAATTGAGCCCATATGTGACTTGACCTAACACATAGAAAGATCAACTCAGGGATTAAAAATCAAAATTGAGTTATCTATGTCAGTGTAAAGCTTGTTCATTTCTCTGTAATATGATATCAAATTTGTGTCAATCAAAATTTTGGTTGCAAAGATTGTACCAAAAATATAACAAACATTTTGGACTTTGATAAATACACTTTGGAGTAAAATATGTATGAAATTCTGGATGACCGATGACCAAACAATGGTGTTGAATAATTGGATATACAAGTACCATTCAAAACTCCATAGCAACAACCATTTCGTATTGTCTAATTTTAACCAAATTTGGCAGTCATGCTCTACAGCAGATTATACACTTTCAAATGTCCCCCAAAAAAGGGAAATTGTAAATTCCTATTAAGAAAGTTGTTAAATTTAAAGGGGCAATTCATGATCCACTTTTCACCTGCAAGGTCACCGCTATCAAAATTGAGTTTTTTAGCGTATAGGAATTCTCAACTTGTATATGTTAGATCGATCCCAAACCATTCTTTCATATGTGCTTGCATTTTTGAGAAAGGTGAGAAAATGTGTCATTTTCTAAATATTGTCGGGGCCCCGACAGTAATTACAACACAGTGGCCTATGAGGATTTTCAAAATGTTAAAAAGATTGTAACGTGGAAACGAATGGTCGGAATCAAGTGACATTTTCTGTAATATATAAATATTGACTGCTTTGAGGGGCATGGTTTAAATTATTTTCCCGATGTGATCTCAAAACCATGAATATGCCCGAAGCAAAGCTGAGGGCATATTCATGGTTTTGAGATCACCGAGGGGAAATAATTTTAACCATGCCCCGAACAAAAAGCAGTCAATATTCGTTTTATATACCGAAAATATATAGATTTTCGTCATCTGGTTGGTTTAAAGAACCGATAATGATTTACGATATTTCTCTTTTCAATGCTGACCGCGCCGTATTTTGTGCGCAAAATGTATTGAGCGGGCCTAGTGAAAAATATGCCCCGGGCCTAGTAAAATCCATGCCCTCACTTTTAACCAATCAGAGGACAGGAATCTATATATGAGGTATATAAATATTTATATTGTACTCGCTTTTTATTTAGCTAGAAAAGACGCGAGGTTTTTGTCACTTCAAAATCATGAATTGCACCTTTAACTATGGTATCATAATTTCTCATCGACATATTTTACAAGAAATGGATCTGTCATTGTCACAAAAAATTACAAAATGTGTATATTTTTAATACTTTTTACTAAATTAATTAATTTCTTGGAAGGAATCAAATTTTCAACATGTCTCAAATTTGACCACTTCATCATTTTTCTCTCATTTTCAACTCAAGCAAGCCATATCTCAAAATCAACTTCGCTGCATACTTGTATCCTTTGTTGTGGCCGGTCACCCCGGGTCACATATGATATAATGAAACTTAGAGTTACAAATCACACATATATAGTTACTGTTCTATCTATCTTATGCAAGACTGATAACACCCTTTTTGTATGCTTGTCTAATTGCTCTGTCACAATCTTGTCTTGAATGAAGGCCAATCTACAGCCGTACCTGGTAATTAACTTGGGCTAATTATGCCTGTTGCATGTATGTTATGTCACTGTTATGCATGGGTCAACTGTATCTTTCTCCCCTAGGTATCTATTCTTATGACACTAGTGTAAAGTGATAGAATGATACCAGCCTTGAAAATTTCTTGTTTTCTCTGTGCAAAAAACCTTTATCACTGAATTGAATGCATGATATCTTCCCAACCTCAAGACACTTGTTCGGATGCAACATAAGTGACAGAAATATTCATATTTGTCGTAATACAAAGCTTGTTTCACTATTATGCATGGATCAATGGTACCTTTATCCCACCCACGCCTGTTCATAATCAGAGACGTCTCTTATATGACTTCATCAATTGATAACTTTCTGATTTTGACATAATTGTGTTCTACTTTAATGTCGTAACCAAAGAATTGAAAAAAGGAAAATTTGTCAATTTTTTAAAAACATTTTTGGGAGCGTGTTGGTGAACCGATAGTTCCCTCGCCTTGCACCAATGAGGTCCCAGGTTCAATTCCCATGCCCGGCGCATTCCTCGCCTTGCACCAATGAGGTCCTGGGTTCAATTCCCGTGCCGGCGCTTTATGTGTATTTGGTTTTCAGTCCATGCTCGTTTCTTCAGGTTTTTCTTCGGGTACTGCGTCTTCCTCCTGCATTCAAAAACTGAATTTAAAATATTTTGGAGCCCTGTTTAAGATAAGCTTCCTTGGTACCAAGTACCAATTTGGGTTTCCTTGGCAAAAGCCTAAACAAGATGATTTTTGATTTTGATTGCTGTTTGACCCTGAGGGATTGTTACTATTTTGAGTTGTCGCTAGTGGAGATCAAGTTATTGTACCTCTGTACTTGTATTTACCAGATGTGTAGGCCTACACGTGGGATGCTTTGAAACTCTTGAAATGAAATTACAAGAGTAGCTCATGCACAGAGCTCAGTTATTTGTTAGCACCAAACCAGTCAGAATTGGTCAGTCTGTGTGAATCCTGGATGTAGTCGGCCCTATTTAACAAAATCTTATTTTTAAAAGAAAATGTTACACCAATTAGGCCTACTATTATACTTGCAATACATAGCTTTGTTAGGACATCGTTTACAAAGTGCAAGTGTAAGCCAACCTACAAGAATCAACATTTCTTCCTTTCTATGTTTGACCTTTGTACATATATTTAATGTTTGTATTGGTCATATAATTGTGAGTGTTAAATGTAGCTAGTAGTATTGTTGATGGTGGAAAATGTGTCATGAGTCATCCGCTATGACCTCGTTTTGTGGTTTGATTCCAAAAATCTATTATGGGCATAGTTGTACTAGTATTTGTAAAGTGAATGTTTTGTTAGAGTATGTAAATATTATTGCCATTATAAATTCCATCATTTTAAACAGTATTTCCGAGAGGTTTGTTTATGATCTAGCTAAATATGCCATATTGGTAGAATTTGGAACATCCTCAAATAAAAATTAAATAATTAAAAGGAATTATTGATTTGACAAGTATTACAAATTTGTTCCCAATTTCAAACACAATCTTTAGTTCACAAGCCCTTTTTTTCAAGAGTGAAAAAGAACTTTTAGGCTGAAATTTGAAATTTTCTCGGTCAATTTACAGATGTCATCTTACAGGGAAACTAAGTTTAGGTGTTTGAAGGATAAACAGAATGGAGAAATTGCCAGGGGATGCAATTATTACCTAATTTCAATATAGCATCTCAGATTTTAAGTTGTTTTAAAAGGATTTAATTTATATGCAAGCTTTTTAAATTAACATATTCTAAAATGTTCTTAAATCAAAAAATATATGAAGGTGTCAGTTTATCCAATATTTTCAATCTTTATCATTTTATTTCAAACTTCCAAACGGAATTTTAGAAACATTTAGGAATTTTTATAGCAACAAACTCTAACCCCTGGTATTACATTTACGAACTAGTTTTCGAGATGGAGAATTCAGTATAAAACTTTATTTCATATATACTCTTAAAATTCAGACATAGTGGGCATTTTCCTAGTTCTTGTCATGTGTCAGTTCCTTTCATATGGCTTAGAAGATTTAGCAAATTATTATCTGTTCTGACTTCAAATGGATACAACTTTAACTTTATCACCTCCTCAGCATAGCAAATCTCTTCATGTTTTTGAGCAAAACATGATGCACACTACATCAGCATTTTTAAGTTCCATTTCTGTGGGTGTTGTACACCTTCAAGAACAGTATATGATGGAGAATAGCCAGGGAAAAAATCTCTAGTTGTCCTTTTAGTCCACCAGATGCAATAGTGTTTTTTTTTCTTGTTTCGTTTTTAACAGTAGAAGAAAACACAGACTATGACTACAACAGTCAGGAAAGTGGGGATGAGGATGAAATCGCAGAGGAGGGAGAACCAAGGTGAGAATGGCATTAGAAAGCAGTTCCATTTATTGTGCAAACCATTTTGACATATTGAAGAAAGGTTTAGAAGATTCTTGTATGGAGTTCAGTAGAAATATTGCTGACGGTAGAGTGCTGAAATGTTATATTGTCAAAGTCATTTACTTAAACTTGAGCTTTTCAGTCTTTTAAAAAAAATAGCAAACAAGCCTTGTAAAATGATTGTCCCATGCAGTATTTGTCTATTACCTGGCAAACTGGACATAACTGATTTTTCCTGATGATACATCATATCGTCATGTGAATGCAAGAAAGTCATACCTGCAATAGCTGCCTTGCGTCATAAATTTGTATAGCACACTGCATGACCTCCAGTCAGTGGTTCTTGATATGGTTCTTCAGGTGACACGGAGAACCATTTCAAGAACCACTGACATAAGACAGGAACATTTTAGGGATTTTTCACATTCTTGTGACAAGGTATAAAATAAATATAACTTAGGGCAGCCATTTCACGACTTTCTTGCACTCACGTGACGATATCTTGTTGTAAAGCAAAAATTATTGAAAATGAAGAATCATCTATGCATTCAGCTTTGCATATCGTTTGCATCAAGTAGTATTTGTGCGAGCAGCCTCTTTGTGCAACCAAATATCTGCACTTGGAATCGACTTTGCCGGACTCTAGTACCTCAAATTTGAGCCCCCATCGCTGACAATATCATTACATTTGGTGGTGTAGGCAATCTGTTATCTCCCCTCAATATCTATGGTCATTTTACTCAGTGTAGTAGTAAGTATATAACACCAAATGATAGTGTTTATGCTCCAATTACATATTCATAAAATATCATTCAGACCAATTTGATTTATCATTCACACTTTTCTTGATTTCTTCAGCTCCATGCTACCAGGCCCAAGTGAGTCTACACTGAGAAAGAACTTCCAACGCCTACAGGCACCGGAAGCTCCTCCTCCCAGTAGGCACCATCAGCCAGACAGGCCCCTCCCACCACATCCAGTACCCCCGCCACAAATGCAACAGCAGCAAGCAAGGCTGAGTCAAGCAATCGGTAAGTTTGTGGAGATGGGGGTTAGTGTTATTATCACAAAGATAAGAATTTCTGTAATTGAGATGGTTCTCCAGTCCATTTAGTTGCATTCAGCATCCCTGCCACAAATTGCAATAGACAATTTTAGTATGTCATGGTTACTGATCAGAACTGTAAATATGGGTACTTTGCAGGATCGACCATATCATTATGTTGTGCACAGGTAATGTCATAACATAACCTGCGTGCAATATGATTTACACTTGCACACTATCCATATTTACAGTACTTTTCAGCATGCATTATTTGATATGCAAAAGTTGGCTGTTGTTCATTATCAGGCCATCTATTCTTATGGTAATTTGTATTTTATCTTAAGATAAAAGCGTAAATTTTCATACAGAGATGACAGTCAATATTTTTGAACCAGATTTTTTTATTTGATATCATATAGACTCAATATTTCCATCTCTATTTTGTGGCACATTGATAACACTGAACGGAACCTTTTGATACATTGTACTTTTAAGCATAAAGCTGAATTCATACCCGTGACGCATTGCGTTTTGAAACGCATAGAGCATGTGTGCATTGAATTTTCAGATCAAAACTACAATGTACACATGCTCTGTGCGTTTCCAAACGCAATGAGTCACGAGTATGAATTCAGCTTTAGTTGCGGGTTCAAGTCCAGCCCCGTCTACCTCTGTGGTGAGTCTTCGAGCAAGATTCATTATCCACCTTGTTCTATCCCAGTGGTGTGTAAAAGTACTGGGACGATTGTGTATAGGGAGTAGCAAACCAACCACCTATTCATAAAAAATGATAGTTGAGTTTGGCCTAAATGCTAAGGAAATTAAGATTGGCTCCATGACCAGAAAGCTTTCATTACAACTTAACTATCCCTAGATACCTGTAGTTAAAAGTATCAGCATTAGTAAAGTAAGCTTTTCTTTTAGCATTGTGTTGAAGTGCTTTAGTGTTACTTATTAATCAGAATTTGCACACCATTTTTAAATTTTCAAATTAAAAAAATTCTTACAAATTTAGGAAATTAATTTTGATTGTTTGTTAAATGTATTTTAAGTATATTACCCTTCCCTTGTAAAAATAAATATTTTTAGCATGCCCTTTAAGTTTTTTAATAATACTTTAAAATTTATCCTTGTACAAATAAATAATTTTAGCATGCCCTTTAAGTTTTTTGAATAATTATTTAATATTTAATCATACCCAGATTGAAATATTTTGTGTAATATAATCCTTTTCCTAGTTTTTAGTTTCAGAGGGACTACCTATGTTACTGATAATTGATTTGTCAGACTGTTCTATTTCTAAATATAGGGATGTTGTTGATTACACATTGAAATTCTTTTGCATGTATCTCTATATACCTTGTTACCTCTCACACAGAGGAACACGCCCCACCCGTCACCCCTCAAATTCCTGTTAATGTAGCAGCTCCTAGACCTCAGCAAGTAGTCACACAAAATATGGGTAAGTTAGGGGATCTTGATGGACTCTTTTGTTTTAGACTCCAGTGCAGTCTTGCAGCTACCATCATGATACATATATTATCCAATTCATGCATGCAAAAGAAATAACCTGAATTCAATTTACAGCTTGCAACCTGCCCGTGTTTATAATTCTACCACAATGCATTACATTGCATGTCTCCACCAAAATGTTGATTTAACAATGCCATTTTGTAATTACTACTGAAGTCATTTAAAAGCTTGTTTAAAAAAAATATGCAGTGATTTCGTTTGAAAAATTAAATTAGGGCTTGTAGGACTTGTTAATTATAGAGTGGGCTAAGATAGGATTGCTTACACTCAAAGGGTTTGGTTCGATTCCAGAAACTTCTCTTCAGAGTTGTGATTTTGAAACTTTGCTATTTAGACTCAACCTATGAGATATCTTCGCTTATGGATGAAGTAAAGCTCCCAATTCCTGCATATTTAGTGATAATTAAAGTATATTTTGCTTTGTTTTGTTACTCAGCGAGTGATGTTTTTATATAGAATAGGAGGAAAGAAAGAAATAGAGCTATGTGTAAAGGCATTTTGCGAAAAAACTAATGGAACTTATGTTTAAAATCTGAATACTTTTTCTGCAAACTTTTGTGACTTGGTGTGATAATTAAAAACAATCTTTGATTGTCCTTCTTGTTCAATTGATTTTTTTTTAGAAATTAATACAATTAACCAATACAAAGTATCTAGTGTAATATAAGTAATAATGATTTGTAATACTATAGGTTTTCAAAACATCTATGTAAATGTAAAGCAAAAAAACTACTTAGCAGTCTTCAAATAGTGACTTAAAAGTGATGACATGGTGACTATCCGCTTCTCTACTTGTTTATAACTATGCGTCAAAGGTTTTTGCCCATGGTTGCTACCCTTGTCGCTTACTGATATCGACTGTTTTTCATGTATAAACATACAGATAGAGCCTTGAGCTGATTTCAGACTAGCCTGTCGTGTTGACGTACGACCAGCGTGACGTCAAAAAATTAAAGTACGCAAACTCGACCTTGTTGCATCTACTTGCATTACGACAAGCCAATATATTGATTACCCTCTAGTGATGGTGGCAACGACACGATATTTTGAGTTGGAATAAATTCAACTTTTCTTGCGACAGACCATTGCGGCAATATGCAAATATGTCGTGCTACAGTACGACAACTCAAAATTGCTAATGTCTGGTCGTGTGCCGCAATGTCGTGTGCCGCAACGACCGCTAGTCTGAAACCACCTTTATAAGATTGGGCATCGCGGATCGATGTCAGAGCTCTAGACCCATCATGTAGTGTGCCCTGTTGTCATCTGAGTTGAATTCATCACTGTTTTGTCATGCCCACTATGCAGTCACTGCTGGGTAGTGATATATAGATTAGGAGTTTTCTTTGCATATATCTGGAAGCTGATTCTCTTGATATTTTGTAGGATGCAGAGCAGCTCAGGAACTACTTAGTTTATTATTATGTAATATCAGATAGATTACAGAAAATCAGATTTTGAACATAATAATGATAAAATTGGATGGATTTTTTCGCATGATACTTAAAGATATTTGTCTCGATCGCTATGAGTTTTTAAAATATCGAGCTCGACGCTGCGCGTCTCGCACTATATATTTTGTAAAACTCATAGCTCAACCAATATCTTTTTGTATCATGCTCAATCCATCAAATTTTATATCAATACTGGTTGTTAGTGATCAGTAGAAAATGTAATGACTTTTTTTGTTAAGCAAATTTTATGTTTTTTCATTGCAAAGTAACAAGAGGCATTTATAATCAGCTTAAATGAACAATAGAAGTATTTACAAAAAACTTTTCTGAATGTGCAACGTTGAGCCATTTTGTAACTTTGAGGAAATGTACTTTAAAAAGAAATGCCATCATTTTCTTATTAAATGGGTTTGTAAGTAAAATGACTTTTTCTTACTTCATGGGCGAGGTTAACTTAAAGATTGTGATCTTTGTAGTGAAGCCCATTCAAATCTGTTTTCATATGATTGGGCCAAACTTTAAAAAGAATATTAGACTTCAATAATGCCCTAAGTTTGAAACATTTTCCAAAATACAATTATCTTTTGATTCTCAACTTGCTGTGTTGATTATTGTATGTTGAAAAATGTCATTTTGTATTTTGTGCATAT
>JXSR01S031583.1:18599-37381 GCA_000969725.1 Ophiothrix spiculata
CAACAACAACAAAATTAATATCATCATCAAATTGAATTGTTTTTAACAAAAGTCAGTGGCATATATATTCACATGATGTGCATCAAAATGTGTTTTTTTCACACTAACTGTTTTGATTTATAGCTAATATGTTTTGATTTTTCTTTACTAACTATAACATATTTTAGCGCTGAAGTAATTTTGAATTTGGCATAAAAGCAGTTTTTTGCAAGCTTGCCATGTATATCAAATATATCTAGTATCATTGTAATCAGTTAACAATACATTTGTAGTTCAGAAATCAACATCCACTAACAAATTTAAAAGTGTTCATAACTTTGAACCAATGCTGTACCACTATACATTTAAGTTTTGTCATTCATATGTAAATATTGAAAGAATATTACAGTTTCTGATCAATGTCGCGTAACATTTTTGAAATTGCATACAGGAATAGTTAATAAAAATAATTATTATGAATAATTTTGTGTATGTCAGTGCAAGTTGTTGATGTTGATAAGATATGTTGTGTCAACATTAAAGGAGCTTGGTCCGTTTGCTTCAACTTTTTTTCAAACTTTTTGAGATTTTGGTACTAAAATATTGGTCATATTTTTCTCATAAACCATGTGAAATTTCACAGCTCAGCTATGTACCGTTTTTGGAGATATATATGAAAATGTGTCGGATTACAGTAACCATAATTAATTTCTACAGTAATGTATAGACGGCTTTGAAATATAAAACTGCCGATAAATCCCAAACGGTTTGACCGATTCACCTGAAATTTGAAACTTACACCACTTTGGTGGTCATCTTTCATATGACATTGAAAACTAAATTTTGAAAAGTTGGACCAAGCTCCTTTAAAGGCTACGAGTTAAAGCAATATTTGCAAAGGAAAATAAAATAGAAATATTCAATCTTTATCCCACCTGCAGACCAGTAATTAACATCCCATAAGGAATAAAAGTGAATATTTAACATTTCAGCAGCTAATTTAAAGTTTTTTGGGTAACATTTACTAATTGTGACACCTATTGATGAATTCAAAATCGATGGAACTTTAACATATATTTCAATGTTGGAGGGTTTATGTGATTAGCTTTTGCACTACGGTCTATCAAAGAGCACTCTCTCTGTTTTAAGTAGCGTCTCTGTTTTAAGCCTCCTAAAGCCATTCGGACTGTTCTGCTTATGAAGAGACTACTTTCACCAAGAAAACGTTATATTCATTATAGAGGGTTTCTCACGATGTGATTCTCCTGACTGTTTCTTGTTTTTCTTCCGCTATACGGTCCACCAAGATGGCCGCCTTCATTTTGAAAATATCAAAATCACTTTTAACTGTAGATTTACTGCATGTCATAATTTGCAATTAAAACTAAATGGCTGTGCTATTATTCATGTCACTTAATTTTTATGTGATACTTTGATAAAAATTCTACAGTGTTTCTTGTTTTTGCTCATGCAAACATGGTGGACAAATGATGTTGTGAGTACTATATGAGTGGTGCTCTTGCAAAATGAGCGGAAAGTCGTGATTTTCAAAATTGAGTTTGTGACATATTTTAATTCTCTATAATATCAGCTTTCGAATGATATATAATATGTCATACTTTCTTTGTACAATCTTCATTTAGAGATCGAAATACAAGACAGTCCACTCAGAATCTGGCAGTAACAAATTGTCGCAAATCGATTTTAAAGTTACCCATTACTACTAGTATAGTGTACAATAGCAAAACACGACCAATTTACCCATAAATAATTGCACTTCCCGGCATAATTGACCTTCAAAATGCAAGGTATGGTTTCACACTTATGTATTAATGTGTTTTATTTAAAAAAATGAAATTTGATCTTTTAACCATATTCTTACTTTAGGAGTCATTTATTCAAAATCTTCAATCGTGACTTTCCTCTCATTTTGCCAGAGCACCACTCATATGACGTCACATGCAAACCCTCTATTGATGCATCCAAATGGATATGTGGGCTGTAAACTTTTTATTTTATGTTTTAAAAGTCATCAAATAGCCAAAAATATCTCATATGAGTCTAAAATATGGCAGTACAATTTTTAATAGGGAATATTACATTCTTGGAATGATTTACTGGTGTGCTCCATTTATTTGTAAGAAACAACCAGTACATGTTCCTTGCCTTAAACTGTTTTACCACTGATTTTGGCATTTCACTGGTAATAAATCATCCAATATTTAGCCCACCCACTACTATGTGGTCTACTTTGTGGGTTGTGAAGGACACAATGATACCCTCAAGGCATATTTCTGTCCTTCAAGGCATGAAAAATGTTAACTTAATGGGTTTGGACTAAATATTGGATGATTTATTATCGGTGAAATGTCAAAATCAACGGTATAAAAGTTTTAAGGCAAGTAATGTGTAATGAATGCAGTAAGTGAATTTCAGATTTGTGTACAAAATATAATCTTTTACCTTGGTAGATTCCTGCAGAAATATGTAGATGCTAGTTTCGCTTTCATATCAAAAGGCAGTATCTACTCTATCAATCATGTGTATATGCAGCCTTCTAGTATTGAGTGGATTGAAGTAAAATTTGAAGGCTAGTGGTAGTAGTAAGGTTTTGTGTGCTGACGTGTAACCTTATATAGTTTGATCAACACCAAATAGGCGGGCCTTTTCACAGCGTGAAATGATACAGGCGTGAGCGTAACTGAACACAGCATAACTGCGGAAGACGCATTGCATGTCCCATGTGTGACTCACGCATCTGTATCTACGGGGCGCATGTAAGTGGGATTATGTTTTCTTGTGGATGAAGAAAAGCCTCATAATGCCCGCCTTTTTAGTAATATCAAAGTATTGTAAGTTAGATTATTTTTTCTGTATTGCTACTAAGTATAGCTATAATCAAGTTATCATTGTTTATTTCTTGTTTTGCCTGCAGCAGCACAATCAAAACCTCAGCAAGCAAGGTTGGACAATTCAAGGAGTCAAGTAGAACGTGTCAGAGAGGCCAATGACAGACCATCCAGTTTCCATGGCCCAGCTAAGAACCCAGCTGTAAGTAGTCAAGTAGTGTGTGTAAGAGATAGCAATGACATATCATCCAGTTTCCATGGCCCAGCTAAGAACTAAGCTGTAAGTGGTCAAGTAGGTTGTGTAAGAGATGGCAATGGCCGACCATCCAGTTTCCATGGCCCAGCTAAGAACCCAGCTGTAAGTAGTCAAGTAGTGTGTGTAAGAGATAGCAATGACATACCATCCAGTTTCCATGGTCCAGCTAAGAACCCAGCTGTAAGTAGTTAAGTAGTGTGTGTAAGAGATAGCAATGACAGACCATCCAGTTTCCATGGCCCAGCTAAGAACCCAGCTGAAAGTAGTCAAGTAGTGTGTGTAAGAGATGGCAATGGCCGACCATCCAGTTTCCATGGTCCAGCTAAGAACCCAGCTGTAAGTAGTCAAGTAGTGTAAGAGATGGCAAGGACAGACCATCCAGTTTCCATGGCCCAGCTATATATATATTGTGTAAGAGATGACAAAGAGAAATTATCCTCCATGGCCCCATTTCTGAATCCAGTTAGTTATGTATTGTGCTACATGTTGGAATTGTCAAAATATTATCTTCATGATTGTCAGACTTTGTCAAATATTTGCTCTCTCAGTTTCTGTATTTGATCAGTGAATGATAACATGGAATTATACCAATAACCAGGTCAGATATGTGACTCAAATGAGTTGAAATTCTAATGTAAAAGGGAAAGTAATTGTATACATTTAGTAATATTTAAGGCTATGTGACTTTAACTGTATAGAAAATGCAAATCACAATTGCTTTTTTAATCATAAGTGAAATGGTTTCCACTGCATTTGTGAGGACTCAAACCATCGCTTCTGGCACGGGTTATAGTCAAGTATTACAAAGCATGCGGGAGCATCCACTCAGCTGACTTCAGATCATGAATTGAAATATAAAACATAAATTATATTGTGTACATAAAGATAGCTTAATTGAATGCTCAATTTACACAAAAATATATGAATGCTCATGTTCGACGGATACAAACGAATGTAGATATTTAAAACGGGCAATACAGAGATCAAACGGGGAAATCTTTGAGTCGTATGCTCAGCTGTTTTTGGCATGCAAAACAGTGCGAGTTTATTACATATCGTTCAAAATCAACACTTCATATTTATGAAAAAGGGCAGTAGCCTTAAAAAGAATTGGTCCTTTGTAATCATTTTATGATATCGAAGGTGTGATTAAGATTATAGTTTTCAGAAAAGTTGCACATATGTAACTAAATTTATCAGAAAGTGTTTGAAAATATGAAACAAAAGAAATGTGATTAAGCTGTGGCTACAAAATTTGTTAAATTTTGTTTATCAGTGAATTGGAATTGAAGAAGATTATTTGGGGAAATATCGTGAAAATTCTCCATGGATCTTAAAAAGCGTAATATATTCTGAGAATCGTGAATTTTTGTGCGATCGTGCTAAGCCCTGATGTGTAGGTTTAACCAATCAAGTCTTTTAAATTTGTTAGCGTAGTATAAAAACAAATATGGGATTGAAAATCTAATTTAATTGATCAATCTATCATTATTGTGATTTCAGGATCTGGTAGCTTTAGCTGCTCAACTAAGTGCAATGGGAGGAAAAGGTGGCGATTCAGGAAGTAAGGGTTCCAGCGAAGCCGGCGATGATGATGATGATGATGATGACTTCATCCAAAACCCAGATGGTACTGTGTTGGCATCAGGTGCACCGTTACCATTGTAAGTTGATGCCATATATAGAAATGAAAATATGTTAGCTCCTAATTGGTGGAACAGAAATCATTCTGAAAAACAGCTTGTTTATGACAAAATAAGATTACGCTAAAACCAGCAATTAAGAAAACAACATTCAACTGTAATTAGGAGGTATCCTTTGTGATGTTTCTCACTTAATGTTTTTTTTTTTCTATTTCAGACCGGGTGATAGTTTCAACGATGATACATTACAGACATTTGTGCAACATGAAGGTAAGATTAGGACTGAAAATGTTGATTGCGTGAATGTTTTGAAACTTGTTTGTAAATGTAAGAATCACAAGAGGCATCCATATTGGAGAGCTGCAGAGCTTGTGATAGTTCAGCAAGTGTCTGTCTTTGACGCACTGGTACTGTACATTAGCCTAGTTCAAATGTTTTATAATGTATACGAGGGGGTATCAAAAAGTTTTAAAGATCACCAAGAAGGCCATTTTATTATTATTATTATTATTATTATTATTATTATTATTATTATTAAGGAAAAGAGCTATATCAATGAACTTTTGTCAGGATGGTCACTTGTCCTTGTGTATTTTATGATGCAAAAATGATATCAATGGCATTTATACTTTCTATACAATTGTCGATAGATGTCAACAACCTGCCTCCGCTAACCATATAAACTAAATGGAGAAATCAAAGATATGTGGCAAAATTAAATCCCAACATTTGAAGGTTAACAGTAATTCTAGTCCAGATGCCCTACAGCAGGAAAAGGTTAAAACATTTGATGTTAATCAGATATTTTACAACAGATTTGAACTGCATCAGTTTTTGTGAAGCTAGTGACGATACAGTATCTGACCCATTGAGGTACTATGCACAGGCCACAAGAATTTTGTTGTGTATTCCATAGGCAACTTGCAGAGCCATTGTGGACAATGTGATTATGCCCAATGAATTGCACTTCATAATATTTGTTATAATTACCCGCTGGTTCCATGTTTCTTTTGCAGATCCAAATACCAGTAGGGAAAGTACAGAGAGCACAGAAAGCTTTGCACCTCAGAGAGGCCAGGTACAGGTACTATATGTGTACAGCACACACTTTATTGTCTCCTCTCACTTTTATATGTCAGAAATGACATTTTTTCTTGTAAATATGCATTTTGAATTGTTTTATGTGCTTGCCTTAGAATTGAACTCATATTGATATGGAAATTTATGCACCACTTTGAAATGTTGTAAGAACACTTTTTGAGTTGCTTTATGATTTGACATTTTGCATTTGAAACTGAAGTATGATACACATTACAGCCGAGTCACTCGTGGTTCGATTTCCTTCTATGAGATGTTACAAAAGTAAGGACAAAATTGTGACAGTGGTGTAACCAGGCACATGCTTTAACATTATGCAAGCAGATACTAATAATTTCCAAGATGTCAGTTGAAGTAAAAGTAGTCATTTGATGCCTGTTTTATACCATCAAGATGCGTAATGTGTTTAAATGATTCAAGCTAGCCGAACGATTCCATGTATCCGGAATCTTTTGAGGTCCAGCTAATTAACTTACCTGGTTTACTAGTGTCTTGCCTGGTATGATATAGATTTAAGTATAATTTTAAAGCCCGCCAATCCAATAAATTTTGAGCATGAGATTTGAACCTGCCCTTTTTCTCTCTGTATATAGCAGCATGGTCAGGACCCCTTAGATCAGGTGAGGGCGCCTGTCCCATATTGACTACACCTTCTACACCTTGCCATGCTATCACCTATCAGTTTTATACACACAAGTTTTGAGCATGTCAGTAAAACCTTTAGAATTTATAAAGGATTTATAGTTACTGCCGATTTGTTCTTGTTACCAGTCGAACTGAGTTATTTTACCTTCCAGAACAAGCCTAGTTGTTAGAATAGGCTGAGAGGAGGCTAAATTGTTAGAATAGATTGGTCAAGAACAGAACAGAACAACAAGGTGGTTGAAGGAGGCAATTTGGATAAGGGGTAGTGGCAAAACCACATGTACAAAGACGAGGAAGTTAATAACTAGCTTCTCATAGCACATAAATCTTACCTTGAACTATGTCAAATAATTGCTCATGACCAAACGTCACCATTTGAAATTAATAAGTAATGACAAGTGTTCAGCTGACATGTTCAAAAGATTGCATCAACACCAATTTATCATGTCCTATTGCATGATCACTAGCAGATTGGAAACATATGCATGGTATCATATATCTGTAAAACTGGCTTCAGAGTGTGTTGTGGGTGGCACAAAGTCGCGTCCAAGTATGCCATCTCAACTTTGTCTGGCTGAAATGTTCAATGTAATTCGATTACATTGTTGTTGTTTTTCCCAACCCCACATCACCGAGTTGGATTAAATTTACTTTTTCAAAAATGCAATTGACGTCTACTGCTCTGCTACTATCTGAATGGTAAACATTAATCATCTAGGCAACAATATACTCTGAAGTCTGCTTTAAGGGTCCTGTCAACCCTTCGTTTTCAGAAATGTTTTATGCTCTGTAACTCAGCAACGGATAATTACACGAGTTTGGTCCGGTTTTTCAAAATTAAGTTTTTAATGTCATATGAAAGATGATAACTCAAAATATTTAAGTTTCAAATTTCAGCTCAATCGGTCAAACCGTTTTGATTTTATGGGCAAATTTGTATTTCAGAGCTGCCTATACGTTACTTTGTAAAATTATTTATGGTTACCTTAATTAGACACATTTTCAAGCATATCTCAAAAACGAAACGTAATTCAGCCGTGAAATTTTACATGGGATATGAGAAAAATATGAGTTACATTTTGGTACCAAAATCTCTAAAAGTTTGAAAAAAAGTTTAGGCAATATGACCATGCTCCTTTAAATCCAAATAAAAGTATATATTTTTAGAAGCGGATTTGCATACTGAACATGATGGTGAGGTTAGTTTTGGACCAAAATGTGTCATTTTGGTCCTAAGGTCCTAAAAAGGTCTAAAAATCATGTGTTTGGTCCAAATTTTACGGGAAAGCTAACTAAATTTTGCTTCGATAAAATTTCAAACCATTTTGCTTTTTAGAATCTAGAAAGCAATATCTAGGAATGCATTTGTCAAATTTTTGATTTTTGTCTTATTTTTAGAAATTTTGCCAAAAATAGCTAAAAAATTGTCATATTTTGCCAAAAATTGGTGGTAGCGGTGGGATTTGTGACAGTTTTGGACCAATTTTTGACAATTTCTCAAAAACTAAGAAAAAAATCAAAAATTTGAAAAATGCTTTCCTAGATATTGCTTTCTAGATCCTAAAAAGTAAATTGGCTCAAAATTTTATCGAAGCAAAATTTAGTTAGCTTTCCCTTAAAATTTTGGGCCTAAAAATGACCTCGCCATCATGTTCAGTATGCAAATCCTCTTTTAGAAATATTTACTTTTATTTGGATTTAATCATCCGTTGCTGAGTTACAGAGCATAAAACATTTCTGAAAACGAAGGGTTCAAATGGACCCTTAAGATGTCATTTGTATAAATTTCAAAATAAAGAATCATCATAAAATATTCAGGCTCATATTTTATCTTGCTCTTCATAGTTTTTTCAGAACTCTCTGAAGGGTCATTGGCCTTCAATGACAAGAAATACATTATAAAGCCTTGCAGCAAAAAATATGTAATGTTTTTTTATCATTATTACCATAATGTTATGTTAGATAATTTCACAAAAATTTAAATTTGTCTCAACCATTACCAAGGCTGCATCACCTCAATGATGTGCCTTTGGTGGATATTTTATGGGGTATGAAAGGTCATCCCCAGTTCAAATCAGGTAGAACCACCATTTTTTGCCCATATATTTTCAAGGACAGAGTTGAGAAATTTAGCAACGGTATTTACGTTTGAATAATCTCTTAACCCTAACCGTACCAAACATCCAAAAATCACAATCCACATAGTTAGGAAATGCAGAGTCCAAATATGTCATAGACCGGAGTTAGCAATTGTCACAAAATCGCTGCCATGGCAGCGCGTGCTCGGTGGCTTGACATAGTGATAGTTGGGTTGGGATGCGAGAGTTCCCAGGTTCGAACACAGGTGGAAACCCGCCATTTTAACTTGCAGATTTCCGAGGAGATATTTTTAAACGGAGAAGTGCTCAGTATGATTAGGGTTAGGAGATTCAAAAGACATTCATATCCTAGCGATATAAATCCTCAACTCGCAATCATTTGGCATGGATTTGTGGGTTTGAATCCAATGAGCAGTGTGTGTGGTTTACTTGAGCAAGATACTTCATCTCATGTTCTCCCCTCCATCCAGGTGTCAAATGGGTAATGTTATTCTTTGCCGGGAAGGTAGCAGACCCGCATAGAAAAAGATGTAACTACCCCCTAACTGTACAAATTAAATAAGTGGCATCTGGCCCAATCGCTTTTGATAGGGAGATGGGCACTCCGGCTTGTACATATACAGATCGTCTCAACTGTAGTTTTCAAAACCTCATTTGTTTGTTGTCAATGGGATTTCAATGAGTATGTCAATAGTAGTCATTCATTTCATACCCTTTATTTGTAAAATGCCCTATATAAAATTCATATTATTCCTTACCCATGTATTTCTATGCTTAATGCTTCTAGCGAGGTATTTAATCACCCTTCTGTTAACTTAGTGCTTTATTCAACCAACACTTAATCTATAAAAGTATTTTAGATGTACCCTCATAATGTTATTTATGGAACTTTGACATCTCAACACATCAAATATATTCTACCATAACTGCCGAATTACCTGCTGATATTATTCAAGTATTTCATTACAGCAAACCCTAATGTCTAAGATTGAGAGTTTGGATTTATATGCTAGATAGAAAAAAATATAAAAATTGGATAAAATCAACAAAATGTTCATCGGTAATATGCAGTCAATTGTTAACACTTCAAAATTTGACATCTCAACCAACTATATCATCAACTTCCATCATAATTTTTGAATTTTCTAATTAACTTGTTGCAAAGAATATGGTTTGGATCCCCACTCTTTACTGGCAGTCCTCGTGCCAGATCCGACCAACAAGTACATGCTGCCTGCGAAGAGCTAAAATGTGAAAAATGATCACTTCATTTATTTCACTTATTTTTGCCAAAGCTACTTTTATTATTGGTTATACCCCAGTGCAGAAGTAATCTCAATATGGCAGTAGTGTTTTTCAATGGAATAAATTTGATCATAGATTTTGTAATAATGATACTTTGCTCGTCTGAAATTAGCACGGAAGATGTCTGTATTTTCTTTTCTGAAAATGAAAATTGATCTAGCACATCTCTGACAGTCAATATCATTCACATATCAGTTTGCATAATCTGGACTCCAATTTTAAGCCATATGTAATATAAGCTTTATTAGCTGGCAGACTAACAGTAATCATCAATATGATATCACAAGTTAATCTCTCAATGCTCAAGGCTTTTAGCTAGATTACACGTATTAATGCTTTCAGAATATAAAACACATGATAATTAGACGGTATCGTAATTGTCATTCGACAAATATATAGAATTAAAAAGGATTTTGTGAATTGTAGGCGCTGCAACTTTCACCAAATATCAACCTATTATTTACAGTTGTTTGGGCTATTATCAGGATGCTGGGGTTTTATTTTGTCTGCACATTTTTAGATGTACACAAATTTGTATCAAATTTTTTAAGCATTTTCATCATGACCTTTGACAGTAAACTCTGATACTCATTTTAGACCAATCATTTTATATTTGATTTTGCATCAAATACTTGGGTGAAGGAGTGTTTTTAGAATCACAAATTTTACATTTTTTTAATTTCAATTGTCTGCCTTACAGTGTGTTCAGGGTCCAGTGATTTCAGCATTGAACTTTACTTGATATTAAGTCTTCACACACACTAAGAGAAGTGCACTTTAAAATTTCAAGATTGTGTATCAAGCATTGTTGCAGTGATAAAATCACTGGATTCTGAATGTACCATTATTCAATTCAAACAATATCATTGAAAAACTAGAACTTACATTTGCAATCATAACCAATGGGGCATCCGATTCTTGGAATTGGTCACTTGACAAATCTTGTTATGTAAGTTCCAGTTTTATTATCTCATATTTATTACTACTGGGTGAATGAGAACATATATCTTCATATATTATTGAAAATTATTGATGCATTTGTTTTAGTTACTGTAAATGTAAAAAGTCTTTGAAATCCTTGAAATAAAAAACGGAGTTCACAAAAAAAAAAATTAAAGAAAGGTTAAATCCACCGTGAGATGTTCATTCATATTTTCAAAAATAGACCTGGGTAAAACCTGGGTCTTGTCAACTTGCAAAATTAGTATTTAATTGACAGTTGAAATGATTTGTAGCATTCATACCCTTTGTAGAAATATCATAGAATTTACATTTAAATTACTGAGCAGAAATGTTTAAAGATGACGCATAAAAATGAGCGAGTTAAAATTTCATAATTCAATTTACATACTAGCCAAATGAAATATGAAATTGCAAGTCGCATAAATAAAAATTGTTGATCTTTTTCAGACTGACTTAGCTCCAACAAGACAACCACACAATAGACGGGAATTGCCTCCACCATACAAACCGCCCCCTAGTGACAGGAGGACGCCGCCTCAAGCACAGGGCTCACCAGCTCCACAGAGGCAACATAGAGACAGTCCTAGGCAAAGCAGAAGGGTAAGAGTATACAGGGCTCACAAATGTGAAGCTTTTGCTAATGGTGCAATATCTAAACAGAAACTTATAATGGAGAGTTCTTATATAGCAAATAAATCATCTAAATGATATCTAATGATTGTTGATAAAGACACTTAATACCAAAAACAGGAAAATTGGTAAAAATATAAAGTGAAATATGATGGAGGGGTTGAAGGAAGGGAATTTCAATTTGAATGATGGGAGGAGAGCAAAGCTCACACCAAGTAGAAACTCTACATTGGACAGTTGAGGAGTGCTTTTTCCAAAACCCTCTTTGTCCACAAGCTACAGTCGCTTAGTTTAGTATCTGTTATACTGCTGTTTTTGTGTTTTGAATCGGTTATCAAAGCTCGGTGCAAATGACTAAAATTTTCATACTGATCAAAATTCAAAAAGAAAGCACTTCAATACACACAGACAATAAGATAAAATGATTTCCAACTTGTATAAATTGGACTAAGTAAGTTTTGAAAGAATTCTCTTCAATTGTTGTATAATGTAACTGCTGGTCAACAAACCATGACCATCTGATCGTTGTTAAGACAAGACAAAGAGAAGATATCCCATCATGCATTGCTTCCTATGGGATTGCTTGTTTAGGAAATTATGCGAGTACATAGTTACTGATAAAATGCCCATAAATCAAACATGATTGTTGTAATCTTGCATTTTTGGCATGTTTCATCACTATTTACTCACATGACGTGCTGTACAAAATTTCCCACAGGAAGCAATGCATGATAGGATAGTCACAATACTTCTCTTCACAAGACTGCCCAACTTCTGCAGAAGTATTTAATCTGCATTGAGTAATTTGTTTCAAAATCTAGCATAATGGCAGCAATTGGAATAAGTGAATTTTGAAAAAGCACTCTTCAATTGTGCTCCAAGGCATTGTCTGTCACTGTAATTTTGCCATGCTTGCTCCCTTATAGGTAGTTATAGGTTCCTCATAACTACTCATTTTCTTGATCTTCTTTCCAGATTCCATAATCCATTGTTTAATCTCAATCTTAAATTGTGAAACTTCAAGAGTTAATACCTACCTACTTTTTCCTCTTTCTCCCCATATACAGGAGAACAGAGGCCGAGACCAAGACCACAACTCAGGAGGCAGTGATGTGCTACCAGACCTGTTGCCTCATCAAGGCGGTTCTCAGACGCCTCAAGACAAGGCGTCGTCGGATGAGGCGAGTGCTCAGGCAAGCATACCCAGCGTTCGTTCGTTCTCTCAATCCTTTACCCAGTCCATCCGTCACTGTGGTGTGGGTGTGGATTTGCATTAAGTCACCGCATGGGCTTGCTTGCTATTTGTTTGTATTGATTTTTTTTATTTTTTATTTTGTTGCAAAATGTGGCATTGCAAGTGTGAAAATCATGATTCAGATCTTAAAGCTTTGTTTTTCATTCTGAATGATTTACATTTTTTTGTTCTTATGCAATTGTAGTTTTTCAACAAAATTAAGGCTGGGGTAGACCTGCAACTAGCATAAACGGTTTTTGTCCCCGCCGAACGAGTTCAGGATGGGGACTATAAAATGAGCTCCGTCCGTGTGTCTGTGTGTCTGTGTGTCCGTGTGTCTGTATGTCTGTGTGTCTGTGTGTCCGTGATGAAAATGTTAACCCAAATGTTAAGCTGCCTCTATCTCCAGGACCGTAACTTGCGCTGCGCAACTTTTTGGGGGTGTGGTCAAGGTCATATAAGGTCAAAAGGTCATTTGAGATCAAATCTCAAAAATGTTCAAAAAGTTGACCTGAGGTCATCCAAGGTCATTTCAAGGTCACAGCTATAACTCATGAACACTTGACCCTATATAGATTAAATTTGGACCATGGACAGCTCTTGACCCAAGGTCAAAGTCAGTCAAGGTCAAAAGGTCATTCGAGGTCAAATCTCAAAAATGTTCAAAAAGATGACCTGAGGTCATCTGAGGTCATTTCAAGGTCACGGCTATAACTCATGAACCCTTGACCCTATATAGATTAAATTTGGACCATGGATAGCTCTTGACCCAAGGTCAAGGTCAAAAGGTCATTCGAGGTCAAATTTGCAAAAATGTTCAAAAAGTTGACCAGAGGTCATCCGAGGTCATTTCAAGGTCACGGCTATAACTCATGAACCCTTGACCCTATATGGATTTAATTTGGACCATGGATAGCTCTTGACCCAAGGTCAAGGTCAGTCAAGGTCAAAAGGTCATTCGTGGTCAAATTTTCAAAAATGTTCAAAAAGTTGACCAGAGGTCATGCGAGGTCATTTCAAGGTCACGGCTATAACTCATTAACACTTGACCCTATATGGATAGCTCTTGACCCAATTACTGATCGCCACACTCGGCGGGGACATATTTTACGCATCGCGTAAACCAGCGTTCTACTTGTTGTTCTTTAACTCTCAAACTAATTGCATAAACCATATAAAAGTGTACAT
The DNA here is from genome assembly GCA_000969725.1 of Ophiothrix spiculata. NCBI lineage: Eukaryota > Metazoa > Echinodermata > Ophiuroidea > Amphilepidida > Ophiotrichidae > Ophiothrix > Ophiothrix spiculata. The sequence continues at coordinate 32,489 of JXSR01S031583.1, forward strand.
TTGTAGAAGTGGATTTTTACCCTGAACATATTGGTGATATCTGTTATTGACCAAAAATGTTGATTTTGGCAAAAATGCCCAAAACTGTATTTTTCCCAAAAAATTTCTGGAAAGCCTAACTAAAATATGCATTCGTGAAATTTTGAACTTTGCTTTTTGGAATTCAGAAACAAATGTCTAGGAAGGGATTTTTCAAATTTTTGATTTTTATCTCATTTTTTGAAAAATTGCCAGCATTTTTGGAAATTTTTTTAAACGTAAGAAAAACATCAAAAATTTGAGAGAACCCTTCCTAGACATTTGTTTCTAGATTCCAAAAGCAAAAAAATTCTTAATTTCACAAATGCAAATTTTAGTTAAGCTTTCCAGAAATTTTTTGGGCAAAAAATATGTTGGCATTTTTGGTCAAAAACTGATATCATCATCATGTTCAGGGTAAAAATCCGCTTTTTAAAAATGTATACTTGTATATATTTTATGCAATTAGTTTGAGCATTAGAGTACAAAAGTGGTTTATGGCATTTGAAGGTCTACCCCAGCCTTAAGAATGATGGCACATCCAGAGTTCCTGAGATTTTATAAAAAAAAGCGTTGTTTAACTTTTGCAGCACCCTTCACATGCTTGGTCTATTATAGTGTAGGCCTATGTTCTTTGACTTACAGAATAAAAGATGGCGATTTCTTGTTTTGCCTGTCATCTATCCTCTCATAATGGATGGACGTACATTATTTTGAGTAATGGGTGCCCCCGCAGGGGGTGCCCATTACGAAAAAAATAATGTACGCCCATCCATTATGAGAGGATAGATGACAGACAAAACAAGAAATCGCCATCTTTTATTCTCATACTTAGTCACAAATTTGAGTCATTTATAAACCAAAAACGATGTAAATTATTGCCAAAAAAGTATAAACATTATGATTGGAAAAACGTACATCCCTATTCAAACATGAAATATTGCAAATCCCAGTAAAACTGTTCGCGCTGGATGTATGCGTATACCTGCATCGCGTCATGATTTTGAACGAGCAGCTCTACTGCGTTTCACGCTGAACGCACTGTCATCTATCGTCTCATAATGGATGGCCAAAACTCCTTATTAGGAAGTAAAATCGCACTCAGTGACTAAGAATGCTCATTGTTAGATATCAAACAATGTACAAAAAGTATATTGGCATGCATAAACAAAGAATCGTTCATACTACGTACATGGAAGTGTTAAGCAATAGTTAGGGTATCTAAAATTTTAGAAACATAATTTTTTTAAATGGAAATTGTGTATAGGGCACAGTGCATGTGTGTCCATGTTGTAGTATCTCAAGAGATAATTATTTTTTAAAGTCCTTAAAAGAAAAGAAAAACTTCTTTTGATCAAAAAGCTGAAGCAGGGGTGTGAGAGTTCATCTTTTAAGCTTTTCAGCTTTTTTAATGCCTTCAAAAGAGTCATAATTTCAACTTTTTCTGTCATTTTCAAACTTTTTTTGGCATTTTGTCACTATTTTGAGCTTTTTTCAGCCCTTTCACACCCATGCTGAAGAGAGATTATGTATATTAAGCAGCTTTATATTTAAAATTTAAAAAGAGTTTTATTAAGTCTTCTTTAAGATTGTTAATTTTTTTGTTGCCTACACAATTGAAGCAAGACTGGTATCATGATTTTCATACCTAAATGCAGTATTGATGCCCATTTATGTTTTATTTATTCTATTTTATTTTTATTTTATTGATTCATTGAGTTGTAAAGCATTATGTTGATTCAAAAATTGCACAATCATGATATTTATCCAGGTTTACTAATTCATACATATATTATACCATGTACACTAGAATTCAGGAAAATGTCATGTCCTTTCACATATCAGTGCAATTTATGGTATATTAATAACCTGCGTAATAGTGCGATCCAATCTCTTAAGATTATTTCTACTTTTACGCAAACAACTGCACGGTCATTATCAGGTAACAATAACTTCTTATAATGACCCACGTATGTGATGTCTTTAGCGCTGAATGCGTTTTCTCATAAAACGCCATTAAAGCGTGCGTATGCACCACATACACGCGCGTTTATCATATTACGCGATGGTCGTCATGCCTGGACTGATCAAAATTCTCTTATAGGGATAAATAGACCTTGAAGTAAGAAATAAGTTTCATAAAAGCATTTCTTCATAAAATTACACATAAAAGGCATTAAAATGTCAAAAGAGCGGTTATTAATGACAATAATAACTTAGCACCATCTTTAAATTCGGTCAGAAAAGTACCTCGGCCCAAAACAAACACCTCCAATTTTAAACAATGACCTCAAAAAAGATGGTGCCCAGTTTTTATTGTCTAATTAGAAACATTTTGAGATGTATCATTTTTTAAATAGGCTAAGTTTCAAATATTGGACACAAAATACATTTCTGTAATGGCATCTTCCAACAGATTGTGATACACATTCCTTAATTCATAAAATTTCCTTTGCCCATAAATTAGAGGACTTTGTTTTCACTTTTTTGTAATGATGTTAATACATGTAGTAATTTTTCCTTGATATAACATCAAATGATAAAAACAAGATGGAAATTTTTGCATACTTGCAACATATAATGAAAGAGGAAGAAGAAATAGTATTTAAAATGTAATTTGTTGCCATCAAATAGGTAAATATCAGTTATATGTCATTTATTCCTATAATTTATAAGGATTTTTTTATTTTATTTTAAAGGTACATTCACCTATACAGTGGAGGGTTAGTTATTTGTTAATTGTTTAGTGTGATCCTGATGTTTTGTGGGCATTTGTGGCAATCAAAATTAATAAGATAATGAACTAATATAAATACTACTAATAAAAAGAATCCAAGATATCTGAACCTATCCAAATGAAACAGTCCGTAAAGATTGTCAAAGTGTTTAAGATTAATTCCCATTAAGTAGATGAATTTCTGGTCATTCTCAAGCTGTAAACTTAACAGAAAGGAAGCAGTTATCATTTTGGAATATTGAAATTAAACAAAAAGCAACCAAAAAACTAACTATAAAGGGGTTAATTCAACTTTTAAATGTTAAAATACAAAATAACATGCTCATCTAATTGTAGAATTTGTTGTGTTTGTAAAAGTATAAACATATGAAAACTTTCACAGATTACCCTTTAAGTGCACATATATATTTTCTGGTATATTGGATTAAAATGACATATTTCAAGTATAATTTCTGATATATTGAAAGAGCACAATTAATAACGAATAATGGTTGTATTTATCAAATATTATACCTAACACATGCATAAAAACTTGGGGCATTTGATTAACCTCATACCTATTGCACAGTTCACTACATTAACATGATATAATCTCAAAAGAATGAATGCTAACTTCTAAGCATGATAAATAAATTAAGCTAGTTTGAATTGTTACATATGCTCAGTACAGTATTTTGTTAACATTTGACAATGCAATGTTGTTCAGTGTATGATTACGTTTTTGAATGTTGAATTCCTTTTTGAATATTTTTTTATCTGATACTTCTGACGTTTGATTTAATTGTGCAATGTTCATTGTATTCTTGCCTGACCATTTGAATGTTGTACCACCAAATTTTTCCTTCTGACTTATAGGTATTTCATGTTAAAACCATTTTGAATGTTGTTGTGCCACCAGAATGTCCTCCCTTAATGTTACTGTTAAATAAAATAATGATTTTTAAGATCTGAGCCTGTTATGCATTAATATTAACATGTTTTTCTACTGAATTTTATCTTAATCATTGATAATGTTGAGTTATGTGACTGTGGTTAAGACACCCGATTTAGAACTTGCAAGATGCAAGTCCAAGTCTCACCTTGGTGTTAAACTTGTGATTCAATTGACAAGAATTAGGTCCTAAAAATCCAAGAGTACCATGGTTATAATAAATTTGAAACAGTTTATTTAACTCTTTCTTTCCGGAATTTCATTTTCACAAAACGCTCTATTTGGATGTAAAGCCGCTCAGAGCGCCACAAGGTATTCATGGATGATAGTTGTAGATCACCAGGATTATTCTTTTTTCCATAATTGATGATGGCGCTAGATACCTCTTTGTATCAGTTGGATACAGACTGAATTCCTATTTTCTTCGCTTTTTTGCAGATATTTTTATAGTTACGCTGGAAATTCTTTCCAATCATGCATGCTTTTGCGAGCCGCTGTCAGCGGCTTTCTAAAATGAAAGAGTTAATAGATTAATATTGGTGATAACATTTGACAAGATCTAGTCTAAATATTAGGCTTTAAACTTTTAAATAATCTGAAAAATGTTGCAAACCAAATAATTTTAGGTGACCTGTAGGTCACCTAATATATCTTTATATTTTACAAGTTCTTAACGTCAGTATGATTACTTCTGGTTGACTGATTTAACATTTAAAGGAAAATACATTTTATTTTGCATATTTTCACTTGGATATATGGCAAAATACTGAACCAATTTTGTGACGTAGGGTCTGAAAGATGATGCAAATTTGGTAATATTGGTTCGTTCCATAACTAAGTCTTACGCAAGCTAGCTAGTCTAGCTAGAAATGTTTTAAGTCAACGTTATACCACAACACTGGTATGATTTCTATTCTAATGGGCCAAGCTGTGTAATATATTTTCCCCAACAGTATCGCCAAGCTATCGGCAATCACCCCAAGGCACCAGTCAACAATGCCAAGCAGCCCATGAAGAAGCAGCCCTCATTCTCCGCATTTGGCTTCAATCAACAACCCGCTTCATCCTCGACTCCACCAATGAGACGAGGATCGCAGATTTCAGTCAACGTAAAGCCTACGACGCCGGAGAGTTTGAATGACATGCCAGAAATTAGGAAATATCGCAAGAAATTTAATTCTGAGATTCTGTGTGCTTCATTATGGGG
>JXSR01S031588.1:2054-12100 GCA_000969725.1 Ophiothrix spiculata
AACATCATATCAAAAAGTTGATTTTTTAACCATTTTGACCATGTAACTCATTTTTGACCCATCTCATGAAATGCCACCATTTACAATTCTTTACTGATATTTACTCTGACATTAGTGTCACTTCAATATTTTTTAACTTTTAACAAGGCAAAAAATATATGTTTGGTTGTACTAGTAATGGTCCAAAAGATAAGGTCGGTCAGAAGTAAGTTAAATTAAAAAAAAAAAAATATGGCCTTGTGGAAACGTAAGAAGCAAAGCATACATATGGCCATGGGTTCCTCTTGACATGGACCCGTCTTCCGTTCTCAATCCCCCGTCTTGAGAATGGTGGCATTTGGTTCAGTTTCCAAGCTTAATAAACTTCATTGAGTGTTGATGACAGTTTGAATGTTTTACGAACTGAAACAAGAATATTTGGTCCTTGTTTTAGCTTGACATCAAGAGCATACTTACGAAAGGGATCATGGGTGCTAGTAGTAACGGAACAGATTCCCGTGCAGTACATGTTTGTGGTGCGAAACATCATCGTGTTAAAAATGGAAGTTTTTAAATAAAATGATTTTGTTTTTCCAAAATATTGACAGAAACGATATATATTTTGGTGTATCAATTAATATTTTGTATGAAATTTAAATATATTTCAAAAAAATCATTTTTATTCTTTTCGTCGCCTAAAAACATTGTACAACAACTAGGCCTATACTGGGATTCTATTGTCAAAATATGTCATTTAACAGTTGCGTTCTGCTGTCTAAGTATGATGTATATATTAAAACCTGACATCGCCGCTATGATGATTTTACGCCGGCCAGCCAATGCAAGACATGATATTTGGGATCTTATTCGGAACTTGATCGCCGTTTTAGAGTAAGTTTTGGGATTTTTTAGTTTGTTTAAAAAAAAAAAGATACGGGTTGGCCTCAAATATTGGGTCAGTCGGTCGAGTACAACCAAACATTTTTTTTTTCTGGCCCAATTTTGATTACTGAATTGAAACATATAAAAATCGGATACACTCGCAAAATCATTTACATTTTTGATGTACAAAATTCAGCATTTGGAGATAACTCTTGATCAGAACAGTAGTCAAAATTTGTACAAGAGAAGAGGGTGCTGCAAGTTTTACAGACCTTAGCCGGTGGATTCAGGGTAAAAACTCTGGATCTAAAGATTCTTAAACCATTTTCAGAGATGCCAAGTAGTACAAATTTTCCGTATTTCGTACGGGAAATTCTTGCAAATACGGAAATACGAATTAAGTACTTCAAAGTACGCATTTCAATCGTCTGAAAAAATAAAATAAAATACTCCCCTTGAGCGCCCAAATGCTACCTTAAAATTGCCCAGTACTGTATAATACAGAAATATCTTTTCTAGAATACTCCCAAAAGTATTCTACCGGTACCATTTGATCTGTTCATGTTTTTCGGGACCGGACACATGGTTTTGTTGTTTACGTGAGTGACTCAGTGAGGATGATTTGTCGATAAGTTAACGTGACATAAATCATCATGAAACTTAAGGAATAATGGACATTTGTATAATGTGAGTATTTGTACAATTTAGCTGACAAGGAAGAGCTTTATTGTGTGATAAAACCGATTTAAAATTGGGGTAGACTTTGTCACTTTTTAAGCTTAACTCATCATGAACCAGGTTAGGTTGTTAACATACTTTGTTTTTTGCCTAGATGCAACTTAAGTAAAAAATAAAATTGGAAGGGGCATACAGTATATTGTACTATCTTTCCACACCAAAAAGAAATGGGAATTTACTGTATGTTTACCTTATGGACTTACTTGAAGGTGGCCGCTTTTCTGAAAAGCGCCCACACACGGCGGAGCTCTGTTCAATTTTTTCTGGACATTTTGTTTTAATCACTAGCAGTGTAAGCTTTGCTATGATGCATCTTGCAGATTAATCAGAACAATGGGATGCCTGTTTTTCGCCCTTGAAATAGCCCCTCCAGTGACGCCGCAGTGTGTCAAACCGTCGCCGATGTAAAAATACAGATTTGTATGGCAAAATACAGTTTTTTGACTCTCTGAGTACAGATTTCTGACTTTTGAAGTTGGCATCTCTGCATTTTTATCTAATGGCAGGTAATTAAGCAAAAATGACCAAAAACTGTAGGGAGTCACATTTATTTCCCGGTGTAAGCTTACTGCAGAGTTGTAATCGTATCTGTTGTTTGTTATATAAGCTTACGTTTGACTTTTGAGATGTTTTTAATTTTAAATAAATTTTGTCATAAACAAATTAGGAATAATCATGCAATAAAATCAACAGCTTGAGTATATGTCAGCTGGCTACAGGTCACCCTTGTTAGAAGCCATTATTTCCTGATGAAAAAACGGGGATCAGATCTGTTTAAGAATGCAACATACATAAATATTTGTTTGAATGAGGTAACATCACCTTCATGTACTGTAATTCTGAAGTTTAATTTACACAGCTTGAGGTGATTCAGGCATGAAAATTTGTAGGGATTATGAGAAAAATGTGAGCTTTTTTTTGGTATTAAAATGATTTTGGGAAAGTGGGGGATCGAAAAAAAGATCAGACTACATGCATTAAAGGTTGTGTAAAAACAGCCAATTATGTATAATGATATTTATGAGATGATGATGGGACTCTATACCCGCCACTATTTAGATTTGAATTGATACTTTACTTTATTGAGGTTAAATCAGCTTCAGATGCAAGCACAGTTTTCAAGCAGACCCTCATTGATACAATCATGAATATTTACAGTTAAACATATTCATATAAAGCAAAATAAAATATTACTGTACTGACGCGTGTATAATCCCATACTCCATTTAAGTCCCCCCCCCCCTAAATTTACGAACATTTTCGTGAAATTAATGTACACGCATGTGAAATCCAATTGGTATTTTTTAGTAGTCACCAAATTATCATTACCAAAATATTCCAATAATCATTTCACTGACGGCCATAAGTTGCCAAATGATCGACCTTAAAAATTATCAAATATCAAAATCTACTTTCAAAAATAGTCGCAAACTTTTCTCTCTGTTTTGTTTTAAACATCACAATCTGTGAACTATTTTTTTTGCATCTGTTGATTGTCTTCGTCAACAGATGGCGATGTTTACGGTTATATAACGGTAAAATTAAAGCAGAGCATGCGCTATCATACTTGGCAGACATCCGCAATCGTGATTGTAACCTGTCAAAATGGCGACTGAAAATCGAAGCAGCGAAAATAATATTACCACATTAAACGTTGATTTATGAATTTATGTAAGTTCCCCGATTAAAGTCCCACCTAATTTGAATAAAATTGTGAGTTAAAAAAAGGGTGGATCTATACACGCGTCAGAACCAGCGTCCGAAATAATGAGTTGGAGAGTGCATGCACTGGTGCATGTAGAGTACAATTTCTACCTGCACCAGACAAAACTTACATGCACCAAATTTTTTGAGGAATTTGAGAAATTGGTTGGAGGTGGGATTTTGATTTTTTTACCTGTTGCAACACATTCAGAATATCGCTTCGCCCGTGGTCTTTATTACTATTAATCATCATCCATCATCATGTTCATGATGTTGAGTTTCATCCTTGACCTTATCCTCCCGCTTGATACTCCACTGGATTTTTTTCCTCGGCCTTCTCTAGCTCACCGCTAATCTCCTTCCTTTCGTCGATAAACTTCCATAGAAAAAGTAAGGATTTTTGCATCGACGGTGCCATAATTATTTACAATAACAAACCAGTTTGATCAAAACTTTTCGGCAAATCAAAGGGCCAATTTGTTTACTTTTATTTTTCCTCGAGAGGGTATGACAATTGACGCATTTCTAATACCCCCATGTTGCAGCTGATTCGCCTGTTCAGAACATGTGACACGGCGATGACGTCAAAATCAAAACAGAAAGGTATTCCCTCCTTTTCGCTGAGTTCCGGTGACGTTTTTCGTGATCGGTATCAGTGAAACTCAATGGAGCAATAGCGACATTCGGGACACTATGGGAATTCCCTTTTGACGATGTCACTGACGATCGATTTCAGGTTGATTTGACGCCGATTTTGACTGAATTTTAAAGTATAAATGATTAAACTTTTCACTTTAAATTTTATATTTTTGAATATCACTTATGTACACAAATTACGAGAAATGAGTTGTAATATTTCAGGTTTAAGCTTACAAGTTACATGCACCGTGTGCATGTAGTATAGAAAACTTACATGCACACGAAAATTTCTACATGCACGAGTGCATGTGTGCACCCGGTTATTTCGAACGCTGGTCAGAACGGTACTTAAATAGTGAATGTCTTTGAGCACAACAGTACAAATATTTTCTTGAGGTGAAAGCTGGAAATGTAACATTGCAGCTTTCACAGAATGAAAGTATTTGTTATAGTAACTTTCTTTTATACAACATCCAAATAGGTCCTTGTAATATGACAATAGCAAAATAATTTGGTAAAAGGTTTTGAGATCCTTATTTACATTTGTTTTGTCTCTACATACAAAGCACACGATATTGAGGATATTGACAAAAGGCCATTTAGGCCTGAAAGGGTCATCCCCTGGGTAGAGCCTAAGGATACACGTTACCACAAGTATGGCCTAATTAAACACAAAACTATACAAACATAAAACAAGACATGCACAAAACATTCAAACTATCTGAATGGTTTACAAACTCAGTTATGTATATGTTCCTAATAGATGTGCCTTAAACATATTTCTAAACCCTTGTTTTTTTGTTCCATATGACAGGACCAGAGGTCTGAATTGATCAGTCAAAAAAAAAAATCCAGTCTTGTGGGTGCCATAATTTTGGGCATTTCTTGTTTGGTAATATCATTTTTTCATAAATGCTACATTATTTACTGCATAGTTTGGTTTGTTTTCCTCATTTAATAAAGTATTATCTAGAATAGTAAAATAATGGTGACTTTGTAAATACCATGTTTGTGACATTATATATCAAATTGAGTAAATAACAATAACATTGATGTACAAACTACCTATCAAAAAGACAACATTTTTTCAGGTATTATATAATTACAGAATAACATTTTTATATATACAAACATGTCTTGAAGCCTGTAACTATAATGAAGAAAACTTTACATCTGCATATATGTGATGACTCACACCGAAAGGGGGGATTCTGGTTCCGACATCAAAATTGAGTTTTTGGCATCATGTGAAAGCTTAGAGTTTCACAAGTAATTTAGTACCTCAAACATTTCGATACAACAATCCTTTCCGAAGATATGGCTATTTTAGTAAGAGCGTGTTGATCACTCTTCAAAAATAGCAACTGGAGAAAACAGGCGTTAAAGTTTGGGTTTGTGAAAGCATCAATTTTATTGATTACTATTCAACTATACACAAAATCTCCTTAGCAACGGATACTTAGGAGCACTCAATCATCATCAAATTTGGCACAGACATTTTCAAGATACATATCTTTAATTATATACCTAGGACAGTCGGTCAGAGAAGTAAAAATTTGAGCTGAGAAAACGGCCTGTTTTCGAGTATGTTTTTTCTTCCAATCACAAAATTGCGAAAAAGGAGATTAACACGGTGTTAGAAAATTATCATAAAATCATCTTTTTTCGCAATTTTATAGAAAACGACTTGGTTGTAAGATTTTTAAAACTGTGAAGATTCATAATATCACAAAATCTCAAAAATTTTACCACTTCTCAACTTCAAAGCCTGATATATCAGTCTGCAGATCGTCGCAAAGTCCCCCTTTTCGGTGTGAGTCATCACATATATGTGAATTGTTATATGTACAATGTGTTTCAAGTCTTAGGTATTGACTAAGTAAGGCCAAGTAACAAAAATAACCAGTTAATCGTCCCCAACCTGACCAATTTTTCAGAAATTCCAAAACTTTTTGTTCTTCCTTTGCCTGATTACTTAATTTCAGAAGAGGTTGAGATAGAAAAGTCAATAGAAGTGATTCGGTATCATATATAAACCCACTAAACATAATTTATAGTAGGTCTAGAGAAATGAGGAAATAACATTGTGTAAAGTATATGACCTTGTACATGCTCTTCAAAATGAAAATGAAAATTGCATAACTCAAGTCTGTGACTTAGGGTCAAATTATAGTTCTTTTTGAGCTCCCAAATATTTTGTGTAACAAGTCTTTGTTATCTTATAATCTAGTAATATAATTTCAATGCATCTTCTAATCAATAAGGATAATTGGTGTTGTAAATCACCAAACATTTTCACGAAATAATCCTCAGTGTTGTAGTATTGATTTTTCATCACCAAGCCTCCGTTATTAATAGAAAATACATCGGAACTATATATCAGACTATAAGATAACAAAGACTTGTTGCACCAAATATTTGGTAGCTCAAAAGAAGTATGTTTTCACCCTTTTTAATAATAGAATTAATTGCCTATCCATCTCACTTTACATTCTTGCCTATCTCACTGTATATTTATGCCCAATTGACAACACATTCTCAGTTAGGCAGAAATATTTTTGCCTATCTCACTTTATATTTCTGCCTATCTCACAATATGTTATCATATAATTGCTTATCTCAATATATAATGGGAACCAATATTACATTCAAATTTACGTGTAGAAAGTGTTCGTTTTTTTTTTTTGCAACATTCTCAAGGCCAAAAATCAAAAGAAACATAAATTTCTGGTCATGAATTTTCATCAATTTTATCATGGAAAAGTCATAGATTTTGAAGGTGCAGGAACCAAGTACTTTTAATGATTGTAGTATTGGCTTAAATACATAAACACCTTGCCAGACACAGATGATGCAAGAAATTTGTTCTCTCCTGGAACGAAGGTAAGACTTTGTGGATTTTCAGCTTTAATATCTCCGTAGTATTTTTCTGACGTAGAACAACAGACAATTGAATCATGTTCTGGCAAGCAGATATACATCATTCCCCTATGATAGCAAACACTATGTGGGTGCCAGCTTGCCACCATATGTGGTGGGGGCTGAAGGGTATGTAGCTTCTGACCTGTCTGGTCTACTATCAGGACTTGGCTCATATCACTTATTATGATATTTCCAGTATTTGTTGCCACAGAGAGGAAATGTGGCTCAATGCCGGCTTTAATGGTATTGACATGAGTTCCATCCAGATGATGCTTACTGATGAATTTGTGGCTTACTACTCCTACCAGCAGAAGGCTTCTTTTGTGATCTATTGCCAATCCTCTTACTTTGCTATCTTCCCTATCTAATAGTGTGGTGTCAGGGGATGCAGCAACACATTTACTTCTGAAGACACCGGATTGATTGAAGCAGTGGACAAATTGTGTGCTATTTGTTATGTAGTAATTACCGGCATTGCTAGCAGCTATCCACCGGTTATCAACTCCTGGAACAATGCTGAATTTGAATTTGAACTCCCCTGTATGTTGATAAACCACTATCATTTTCAGAACCCTATCCACAAAGGCAACATCCAGAGTAGCAGGATTGATTGCAATAGCTGTAGGCTGTATCAGCTTGCCAGGCTCTTGTTGACCAAACACTTCACACTTCCATGGTCCACCAATAAATGCCTGCCTCTCTGCTATACGTAGCTGTAGTGTAGAATAATGGTTGGAATAGAAGTGAAAATTAGATTTATAAAAATTCTTACACTCTGTGTTGGGGGAGGGGGTGAATGAGGAGGGATTATGAGAGTATGTACTTGACATTTTATTTGACAGCAATTGGAGCTTCTATTCAAATGCTACAGTCATAGATAAAATATCAACTTTTCAATTCAACTATTTGCCATCTAACAAACCCTTCAAATTAATAACTTAACTGTTCAAGCTTTTTTTAAATGGGCGCCGGGCGATTTTTACCCTACGGTCCTCACATTTTAGCGCCCCGTTTGGACCAAAAATAACACACTAAGGCGCTGCCGAAAATATGCTAGTGTCGCCCGGTCATAAATCAGAATTTATTTGCACACTAGATGTTGTGATGAATTGAACATAAAAGCTTAAGAAAATTCAACAAAGTTTTGTGAAAAACATCACCTTAAAATGACACAAACATTTTCTGTCGGCAAGGTTACTTTTCTCATGATAGTATTTATTAAATCTCTGTTATTATTAATTCCATTTTTTATTAATATTTTTTTGTATCATCGCTGCTTGCCGGGTCGACTCATCTTGCCAACATCATCTTGTTTACATCACGTGACCTAAAACGAAAATTATACTTGTGAGGTCATCATTTGCAAGAGGGGTGTAGACATGACTGCATGACCACTGTTCCATGATTGATTGATTGTTGTAACTACTACTGTCATAACTATTATTTTCAAATTAAAAATCAATTAATTTCAGAAATACTTCGTTATTAAAAATCCTTAATTAACAGCAATTTTTGCAAGCTGGCACCCCTATACTCTGTTCATAATGGACGATTCCGGACCGTTTTTGATGACGTAGTTGATGCTATTTTTGGTTCAGGGAACTCCACTTTTTTCAAAATGGTGACTTAGAAGTTGAAAACACTCGGAAAGTTAAACGGTTAGACCCTCATTTATTTGCTAAACAACACAAAAACATACTTTTTCGGTATAATATCCTAAATTTAGACATTTCAAAGATTATTTTGATATGTAAAACATGCAATTTGTCGAACGGAAACGAGACGAAATTAAGTGGTAAATCGGAACATTTTCCACGTGTGCAGCAAGTATTGTAGCATGATTCAGCGTTCGCTCTAAAAACTGAGAAATTATCTGGTTGGAGTGGGGAAGAATTTGACCAATTGCTTGCAGAAAACGTTGTTCCAGATGATTTGGGAAAAAATGGGCAAAAATACAACATTTTCAGGAAAACTACACATCGTGTGGTCATTTTTGGCCCAAAATCAGAAAATACAGACAATTTGACCCTTAGAATGATTTTGATATCTTTAATTGATTTTCTCACCCCTAAATATTTTTTTCACACTTTTGGCAGTCAAATCGGGTCAAATCTTGAACCTTGTCATAAGGAAATGTTGAAGAATATGACAATTTGAAAAAAAACCCAAAAAACCAGTACTCACTAGCAGCAGAATCTTTTCTGGATTTGGCCGTTTCTTCCAATCAACCTCCCAGCATCTACCCATCAAATCAGCAAGACGTTTTGGACAGTTTTCAGGAATGGCTGGCCTCTCATTGTTATGGCATATTCTCCATATGATGTGTTCAGTACTGGAGCCCTGAAATGGGACTTGTGTTGTACATAACTCCCAGAGAATCACTCCGTAAGCAGATATGTCATATGAGGGAGAAAGGATGCTGTCCTTCAGCAATTCCGGGGAACCCCAAGCTGGTGATCCACTTTGTGTTGCATTTCCTATGGTGCTTTCAATGTTTTTTGTGATGCCAAAGTCTGCCAATTTCAGGATATTACCATCAGCTATTAAGTAATTCGGGGATTTGATGTCCTTATGCACGAGATGCTTTGTACGCAAATACTGAATAGGTCTGATTGCTTGTTTTGCCCAGTCAAGTACCTGATGTATGGGCAGGAGATTATTTTCAAATCTTTTTCGATCGAGATATGATCGAAGTGAACCACCGGTGCACAGCTCAAGCACCAAATACAAATTGGAGTTTTCTTCCAGTGCTCCTATAAACTTGACAATATTTGGATGGTCTAGTGTTTCAAGAACATTAATCTCATGTTTGTCAGGTGTATGGAGTATTTTAACTGCAACTTCTTGGTCCTTAAGTTTCGCTTTGAACACAGTACTAAACCCTCCACTTCCAATTTGATCCCCTAAGTGGAGGTCTTCTTTCTTGATGTCTTTGGTACTCATGTGTGTTTGTCTGAAAAATAAAATACATTTAGCCTGTTCAAGTTTGTCGTAAGTTATCTCTTTAAAGGATAAAGGATTTTGTAAACTAAATCGTAAATGACAAAAGAAGTATCAAATTAATTTTACCACACAAAAGAGGCCTGTCAATCAAAGTATAGGAAAGGCTATTGTCTTCGACGAAAGCAAAAATCTCTAGGCGTCTTAGTTGTGCTTTTTCTTGTGTTAAAACACAAAAGGAT
>JXSR01S031591.1:73827-85329 GCA_000969725.1 Ophiothrix spiculata
TGGAATGATAAATTGTTTAGCTTCACATATGTTACTAATGTGACTCTAATGTATCACTTAAACCACTCGAATCATTTGTAATAGGTTTAACAACGTTAAACAAGCAACACGAACATGAGCGACACCAAAACGGCAAAGTTGCACACTTTATCGGAGAATAAGCCTTTTGTCTGAAATATGGTCCTGGAGCTATACCCCAAAATGTGAAAGGTCACATCAGAGGTCACGGATTTTGCCCTATGGGATACCAAAATTTCAAAAGTGTCCGATTTTGTTCAAACTGTTGCTCTTGCAAAAGTGTCTGCACAAAGTAATAGTTTAAAATGTGTCAGGTAAATTGTCGCCATGGTAACAGGCAAAATAAAATCAATTTTTACCATTGCAATGGTGCCTGTAGCCAAAGTTTTCCTTGACCTGTAACCATAGCTACAACTGATCTGATGCACTGCAAACTTTTACTTTGTGGTGACAGTTTTGCAAGAGGGACAGTTTGAGACCATTTTGAACAAAATCGGACACTTTTGAAATTGTGTGCTCCCATAGGCAAAATCCGTGACCCATGATATGACCTTTCACATTTTGGGCTATAACACTATAACCATATTTCAGACATAGGTAAAAGTATACTTTTTCTGCTTCCTTATGATGAGAGGAACATGTTTGTGTGGTTTTGAACAAGATTTGACCAATTTTGAAATTTCATCTCATGTTTTGGTAGCCATTTTGTTTTATGCAAATTAACCAACTTTAACAAGCTTGCATTTTCCTACATTTTGAATATGTTGTTTGGGAGATCATCGACAGTTAATTTCAGCCAAATAAATTTATGCTGCAATTTTGTCTGCGTCAAACAAACAGATTTACTAGCCTAAAATGTTGACTACGGAAAAGAATATAGCGGATTAACACCGTATGGATAACGTATTAAACGTACTTCTAACAGACGTTCGTCATGTGTTCGACGAACAACATTGTATAAAACAAAACAATAGAGGGTTTGCACCGTCGACGCGATACGCAGACCGTTTTCGCCGCCATCTTGGTACCTTTTGGTGGGGCGCGGAGGGGTTTAATTTTGTGATGTAAACAAGACATCAAAATCGGCTGTAACTTGTGATTGACTTCAAAATCATGACTTGAAAATTATACTAAATAAATGTAATGTATATTCTTGTCAACATTTGTCGTGATCTGGTATCGTGATACTGCTAAAAGATAATAATATGACGGACTTGTTGTTTGCCGGCCCATGAAAATGGTGTTATGAGTACGATGTGACGTCACGTGCAAACCCTCTCTATAGTGACATTATGTACGTTGGATGTATATACATTTGGCTCTATTGTGACAGAGCCCTTAGTGTAGTGGTTTTATAGACCATATCTATAATTGACATACTCCCGCCGTTGATGGAGTAAATCCACAGAATCGGACGGGGAACGGAACTCAGAGCGAGAGCAAGTAGTGTATTTATCATACTTGGCCTCGTTCTGAGTTCCGATTCCCCGGGATTTACCCCATCAACGGCGGGAGTATGTCAATTATCATTTGGTCCATTGAGGTGCCCATAAACAATGGGAATTATTTGTTGAGGTTTCAAATCCCATTGCTGCTTTATATCAAATAAAAATACAACTTATTAAAAATTATATATCTTAATTATTATCAAAGTTCAAAATATACATGTAGTGCTATAATAATGTAGTAGACAGTTACATCCAGTTCTGGTTGCAGAAAATACGCCCGCAGGGCGTTACCGACACGCAGTGGAAAATACAGTGGTAAATAAACACTCCCATAATGATTTCCTTTTTTTGAAAATCACACCTCATTATATAAGTATTAAGTACCTGTTGAGTGACTCAGGATACGATGATTGCCGAGTCTAAATCTTTGAATGTTGAATAGGGAGTTTCAAATCATGTACAGCGTCAGACTTGATTAATTGTCTTGTATATCCATGAATAAGATAATTCTTGCCATTCCAGGTCAATCAACCGGAAATATTTAGTGACCCGGGAAAATATTAGAATGTTTGATAGGGAATTTCAAATCATCATGATCATATACAGCATCAGACTTGATATCCATAAATAAAGGCGGTGTCACACATCACAAAACCGGCGTACGAATCACGTATTAATAACGTACACTGGATTTGTCATTGAAATACATGTAATATCGATTACCAAACAAGTTCGTTATTAGTACGTTATTCGTACGGTACGGTGATGTGTGACACCGCCTTAAGAGAATTCTTGCCATTCTAGGTCAATAGACCGGAAAGATTAGTGACCCGGGAAATACGAAACATGCAAAACATGATCGTTTGAAGCACGTGGTAATGTGTCATCTTGGCATTGATTGGTCAATTGGATGTCGGTCATGTTGTCTGAAATGCTTCTTGTCACTGTCTTGCTATTTAAGATAAGGGGCAGTGTGGCCGAATGATTAGAGCGTTGGACTCATAATCAAATCAACATTCGTCTGTCGTGGGGGCGAGTCCCGGTCTCTGCTCTCGGTACGTCTCCTTGTTTCCTTAAGCAAGAAACTTTGCTCTACTTGCTTCGTGCTTCGGAGGGCACGTAAAGCCGTCGGTCCCATCTGAAGTGTTCCTGACACACTGTCGGATGTAAAGGAACGTCACGGGCTAGGCTAAGGCCGTTCGAAATAAGAGTATGGGAACCTTCCCCGGCAACCGTGACCGTATGTCAAAATACGTCATCTACTCTAGGACCAGCGTGCATAGTCACTATACCTTCAAAAGTATATCATCTCTCTAGGACCAGAAAGCTCATCTAGATGCTGAAAAGGCTTTGATGAGAATAAGCGTAGAAGTAGAAGTAGAAGATGGGATCTATACGGGTAGTTTTCTACTTGTGGCCAATGGTGCTTTGTGATGTATGCCCGAGAATGTAAGATTTCCATTCTATTAGCTCTGTAATAAAATGAACTGGAACTCAAAAGGACAATGTTTACGTGCTTCTAAAAAGGTAAATGCTTCATGGATTACTTGTTTCATTTTCACATAATCATCCCGCAGTGGTAAGTAACTGCTTCTCGAAGGATACCTCTTACTAAACCATGGGGCTATAAATTAAAATTTATAACCCTGTGCTTAAACTAAGTGAATTTATATATATTCCATTTATACCTGTATTGTAAATTATTTGTTTTAACAAATAAATGTTAGTTACACCATTCATTTATGCTGAATTGATGTTGTAAAATTGAATTCCTCTACGGTCAGCCAGCACTAGCTTGTTGTCATGTGTAGCAGTCATTCCCCGTGGTGAGCCCATATCAATTGTCACGTAGGATATGGGGCGGCCTGTTGTGCCGCAGTACTGCGTAACTTTACTTTGCTCTCGAGAAAAATATCCTAATACCAGCAGGGTATTTGAATGTAGTTCATAGCAAATATCAAACGGATCTGAAAAGTTAACAGCCCATAAAGTTAGGCCGGTCACAAAGTCTATCACACGAATACTGCCCAAATGTTTTGCAGAGAATGCAATCTGCTTCCCATTACTAGCTAGCTTGGAATCACATTCTACTTGATGTGTTCTGACAAACTCTCCATTCCACTTGTGTATTGAGATCGCTCTACTTGAACTGTTTCTGCTTACAACCATATCATGGGGTGTCAGGGTGATGGTATCTGCACAAATTTTTCTATACCATGATCTTTCTTGTCTACCTTCTGATGAGAAAACACTCATTACGCCATCAGCACAAACTAATAATTTGCCTTGAGATGAAATAGCAACTGATAAGGATGAACAACTAAATTGCAGATGTGATTGTTTCACGTATTCGCCATTGTATTTGACATATATATCGATATATTTGGGGTTGGTCGTACTATACCAAATTTGCCCAACAACTGCACATAAATTTAATTGATTTGCAGCAAGCCCCCTGCTGATGCCTTCACCTAAATTACTTAATTCTGTAAAAAGGGTCAGCTTGAGGTTCTGAATAACATATTTCTCAGTAAGCCCACTAGATGTTAGAATCTCACCGAAACTTTGCAAATTTAGTTGTGCTGGTTCAAGCTGGAGAAAAGTTACATCATGCATAAATGGATCATCTTTTTGAATTGATAGTTCATTCATTGCACTGGTTACTGATCTATTCCATTTAGACGGACTATATCTATCCAATTCAATTCGCTTTTGGTTGATGATTGCAATCCGTTTTTGATACGTACCCTCAATGCTGTGATTCAATTTCTTCTCCCAGGTTTTTAATTCAGAAAATACATGTTGTACTCGAGTTTTAACGTCTTGCTTAGCTTTGTCTTTAGCGCATGTCAATTTTCTTTCAACTTCTTCCAAGTTTCGTTTTTTCTGTCGTCTTTGTCTTTCATCTTCTTCCACTACTTCTTTCCATTCTCTTATTTCATGTTGCGGCGTTGGATGTTGGAGTACTAAACAATAACGACAAATCGGAACATTGCATGAAATACAAAAGAAATGTTGGGGCTCACCGATATGATTTGGACATGCTGGAACCTTTTGCTGATTCTGGCTGGTTCTCGAATCAGTTACAATATACTCAACCATATTCTTTAAGCGACGATTAGTTTTTAAGTTGGCCAATTCATCCTGAGGCAGAATGGTAATGTGGCGACATTCCGGACACTGTATGTTTCGTTTGTTCTGACCATATTGCTTGAGACACTCAAAACAATAAGTATGAGAACAGTCCAAATCCTTAGGTTCTCTTAAAAGATTCAAACATATACTACAAGTCAGTTCCTTTTCAATCATATCAACAGGAAACGCAGATGCCATGGTAACAATAGATTTTATTAGATAGTCGAAAGTTAGAAATCGGTGTTACGATATGTCAAAGATGCAATACTATCCCGTCAACTGTTTCTCTTGACTTCATACTACACCACACGCAACATGAACTTTTTGAGATATCACTCTCTTATTCTCAGTGGTACGTACAGAGGCTTATTTTCTTTTTCAGATATGACATACCACACAGGCATTAACCATCACGTTGATTCCAGGCTGATAATTAAAATAACAAGCAGAACATATAGCAAATATAAACCATTAGACCTTCAGCAACTTCCCGTAAGGTATTGTTTCCAGACAACATACAGGAACTATTTGTACGTGGGAAGTTCAGTTTGACATTTGCTGTGTAGGTTCATCGGACTGTGATGTGATAAAGTTCCCCTAACCCTAGTTATACAGAGCGATTTTCACAAACATATTATACGGAGGGGGGTTTGCAACCCCCCCCCCCCCTATTTTTTTTTATGGCGAGTCCCCCTGACCCCCTCATGTGGTGCCAATGGATAGGTATCAATCCCCTCTTTCCATTGAAATCAAGGTCGTCCGTTAATATATGACGTCACAGTGACGTCATAATAACCAAAATGTGAAAAAATCGGCATTTGTACGGAAAATATAGGCACAAATCAAAATTTTCTAAAAAATCGAAGGAATATCCGATTTTCATTCGTTTTTTTGCTAAATATTGTAGAAAATCTTTAGTTTTACCTAACTACCAAGTTTGAAATGGATATTTGCTATATAAAGGACTAAAAAATACATTTTCAGAATCACGGAGTTACCCCACCCCCCCCCTAACATCCGAACTTTGAACGGACACTGTATCCCCCCTGAAAGTGGTAGGGTCGAAATGTTTTCACTAGAATAAGCGGAAAGGATGAACTAATTAGAAGTATACCAAGTCGCCTTGCGTAACAGCCAAAATAAATGTGAATACCTTTGTCTGTAATTTCAAAGTGGAAGTTCAAAGCCTTTATTTAATACACTGAGAAGGATCATGCCACAAACCTGTTGTGGTATTGAGTGAATAACAAAACATAGTAACCAATAATACTTTTCCGTATGGTAGTGAATATTTACGTACACTTAACGAGTCCTAAAACTAATCCAACACTTTTCCTATTTCTAATCCTTTGCACTAAACACCAACTCGAAAGGCCTAGATATACTTTGTCATTTTGTAGTCATTTTCATTCAGAATTTTTCTCATGGTGTTTCATTTTTCACCACTATGTTAAATTTTCATTCGGAATTAAAATTTTCTTTTTGATTTTTTCTCATGGTGTTAAATTTTTGTCATGGAGTAAAACGTTTCACCATTTATGTAAATGTTTCATGATGGTGTGCAACGGGGCATATATCGATCTCATTAGTTCGAAAACAATACCATAATTACCTTGGTCTTTTCATTATAATCTGAAATCTGTCCTTGACAGGTACTGTGGATTTTATTCTGCTGAAAAGATTTTCTGAATCCTTTGATTTTTCTCCAAAGGAAACATTTTCAATCGGAATTTTTATCACCGTCTTGATTTTTTTATCATTCTATTTGTAGTTTTAGCGGATTATAGTATATCTACAGCTTAAAATTAACCTTTCCCAACACCTATGTAAAATATGTGTTTCTACTCATTGTTAACAATACAGGGCGTATCAAAAAAGAAGTTTGCAGTTCTTATTGTGCCTCTATTTTAAAAAGGACAAGACATTCTGTAAATTTGTTATAAATTATAAGTAAAATAGACCATTGTCTTTCCATAAAAGGAAAAAAACATATGTGTGACAACCGATTCAATAAATATGGTAAATTTTGTAAATTAAAACTGGTTACGCAAAGTCAATAAAAAATAACGACGGATCCTTACGTTTTTACCCTTTTACAAAGACTATAGAACTTTAACATTACCTGTTTGTCAGATTAGGGCTCTGTAACAGAGTGCGACACTTTTTTTGGCAATTCGCTTTAAACATTGATCAAAAGATGTCGATCAATTCGTTAATGTATTTGGTTTAAACAAGCCCTTATGAAAGAGACCTCAGAACATGAAACCAAGTGATAATGGCAAATCATTACTTATGCCACAACAGTGGTTAATTTAAGTATCTAGCAAGCCCGTAGCCAGGGGGTGCGGTGGGGGCGTCGCACCCCCCCCCCCACCCAATTTGACAATGTACAAAAAAGGTCCACAAAAAGTCAACCAAAAGAACATCCAAAGCACCAAAATACGTAAATAAAGGTCGTTTTTTAATAAAATACTGCACAAAGTGCTTACAAAAGTTCTAAACCCCCCTTTTCTTTGCTTGTCACTTTGTCAAAACTACTAAAATTAGTTTAGGGTCGACCAAAACGAAAACTTTCCTCCAAAAGGTCCACTTTTTGAAAATCCGCACCCCCTTGAAAAAATCCTGGCTACGGGCCTGGTATCTAGGAACGTTGTTTCTTTTGTGTGGAGCCTTGTAAATAAAATGGCAGACAATGGCCAAATATGCATAGTTTATCCAACACTTTTACTGTAATTACAAGGCGAAAACAGCGAAAACAGTGTTTCATAGCGTATGTATTAAGATTTTACATTTTCCTCCAAAAAAGACCTAAAGACCATCCTGATGAGCAATATGTATTGTGACGGTGTAAAAGTAATCAAAGTCCCCCGGACTCCCAGTCCGTCTTCCATAGACCATAATGGAATAAAGCGTGAAACTAATGTTGTGTGAGAGTTGTTATCCTATACTGACTGTACAACCTGTACAATCAATTGAATGAAGAACGGGAGACAACTATATTTATACTACAACGGCACAATATACTAAAGTTGACCTGTAAGTTGGAAATAAGATATCAATGCATTTCTTACAAAATATATGTCTTTAAAACAAAAAAGTTGTGTTTCATAGTTTGGGTGTGTGTGTGGGGTGTGTGGTCATATTTACGTGGTTTTTTTTTTTCAAAAGACCGTATAGTAATTTCATTAAAAAAGAGCATAATAGGAATTACATACAAAATAAAGGATATCATAACGGTTTCAATAATTTATCTTTGTTTAACAACAAAAGAATTATATTCAACTCAAAACTCGCCCTGGTTTTCGAAATAAAAAGCCTCTTCATTTATTCGTCTCATTCTAGAAACTGTCATTGTTTGACATTTCCACTCACTTTTATACACGGAAATCATATGAATAAACAATTCTATTTAATTTCCTGTTGTACCAGTATTTAGTTACCGATAGAGCTGTATGCAGAAACGACAATGGCAATGGCTCGGTGGCTGTGTTTCTCGGGGGGGGGGGGAGGGTACTTAGTGGAAAGGTTGGTGTACAGACGCGCGGCCGAGAACGGTTGCATTTTTAACCTCCCAAGTTTACCAAAGGCCCCTCAAAAATTTGAAAAATGATTTACATAACGGTTGCATTTTTCAAAAATGACCATTTTTGACCAATTTTTCCTTTGGTTTACATATCGGTTGCCAAATTGGGCTTTTGAAGTGCAATTTACATTGTAAAAATGCATTGAATGGTCTAAATAACGGTTGTTCAAGTCAAATTGGTTTACATACGGGTAGCATTATTTTGCTTCCTCAGGTTTACAAAACGGGTGGTAGTCGAAAACTCCGGCCGCGCGTCCGTACCCAACCGAAATGAAATCTGAGTACCCCCGGGCTGTTTTATAAGCTACTTTGTGCAATAATTTCTTCCTGGGACCGGTTTCTGGTATTTGTCACCACCATCGTCCATCATCAGCGAGGTATATCGATACCAATGCCATAAAGATTGCAATACATTGGGTATGTGCACTAAAAGCTACTGAAATTGTTGCAAAACTCAAAAGTAATGCTGGAATCAGGACAAACTGCAGATATTCAAGGTTCTTTGAATCTTATCTGACTGACCATGCTGACCTAACTTTTGGAGCTTTCTTGAACACATAGTTATTTTTAATACTACAAAATCCCGTTCAAAATACTGTGCCGTCAATATTACTACAAATAGTAACTCAACTTCTGCAACTTTTCTTTGAATTACAGCTTACTATTACCATGACGACGGCAGACCTTGTTGCATCTGACAACAAGAAACAAAAAGCATCTGCAGATCGGATTGAATCTTCCAATGAGGAACCCAGATTGACTCTACTCACTGAATTCGGTCATTTTGATGACACATGTATAAGTGTTGCTGCAAATCAAACCAATTTAATCGCAGTTGTTTGTTTTGGTTCAAAGGATATTTTCAGCATATATGGTAAATACCAGGATAAGTACCAGATACAAACGCAAGTCAACTTAGATGATGAGCTTTTTTCTTTTGCCATTTCGTCTCAAAGCAAATTCTTTGTTTCTGATGGTGGTGTTGTGAAGGTATTCTCATCAGCAGGGAAACATGAGAGGACATGGCCTAAAATTGATGATGCAGATGCCATCACTCTAACACCTGATGACATGGTTGTGATTGGAAGCAGATCAAGGGGAGTGATCACGGTGCACCAATGTGATGGCGACTTGATTAAGACTCATCCATTAGACACTGGATGTACATTTGTTAATCGAATAACCAGCAATGGTAAGCAGATTGCATTTACTGTAGGAGCCGAAGCAGAGCTTGTATTTGTGATAGACTTTATGACAGGTCACACGTTGTGGACAATGAAAATGACATGCCCACTTGATATCTGTTTTGAGCAGAAGTCAAATAGCTTGTTGGTATCTGGTGGCTCACACTTTGTAGGTCAAGATGTGATAGAGCAGTACTGCAGCGCAACAGGTCGCCTCATATCACGCCTGGCAAGTGCTTTGCCTTTTATCCCTTATGGAATGACTGTTACAGAGGATAATAAGCTGATTGTTGCTTCTTCAAATACAGTTAAAATTTACAGCATTAATTTACCTTGATCGAACCACATAGACCTATACAATTTATATATATAAATCTTAAAAACCAATGTGAAATAGATTGTCCTCAAACATTTTGTTTTTGTTTTTGAAAGATGCAATGATCTCAGCCAGTCCAAAAAGTCCAATCAAAACTTACTATCGGAGTCTTGTCTGTGACAACATCAGGTGCAGGATTGTGCCGTCTTGACAAAATGTCCCCATTCGATGGCAATGTGCCAAAATTTCCGTATTCAGTGGGAATGTTCCATTCTTTTTAAATGTTATGGGAACTTTTGCACAGGTTGGCAGTAATTAGGGAAATGCCTGATGTCTGTAATATACTTTCTCCCAATCAAATGACAGGAATATTTTCATTGTAATAAACACGATTGTAGGCAAATAGTCTCACCTACTTATCGACCTCTTCATTCACTATAATGGAACCTTTCCTAATTGAGAAGGCTGTTACGACAGATTGGGTGTATCATTTCTGAGAAGTTGAATGTCCATGCCCCATGTTGGGATCGGGTAGTTGATGGGGTAAAGGTCGCATGGAGAAACTAGGAATGACTGGGGTAGTGTATGGTTTGAAGCCCACTACATACCCCTGTCCCAGCCCTACCACTAGCAGTAGTAAACCAATCCAACCCTACCACCAGGAAAGGAAAACACATTTTGTGTTTGGACTTGTAGTCATTTTTCTTTTCCTTGATTGTCATATAATTACATATTTTGTTTTTCATTGTTTGTGATTTATGATGATTAAATAAATATTATTATTATTATAAATATTATTACCACCTTGGCCAGAAAACCAGGAAGAAAGCAGACTGTATCTCAACACAATCCAGGGATCTAATAAAGAAAAGGAAAGAAGCAAGACCCACAGTAGATGCAGAGTACAGAGAGCTAAACCGTCAGACAAGAGCTAATCTACGAAATGACAAGAAAGCCTGGTATTCTCGCATAGCTGATGAGCTGGAGGTAGCCTCAAGAAACAACAACATGAGAGAGGTCTATCAGAAAAGAACACACTGATAGGAAAGACAGCAAAAGAGCATCCCAGATTAGAGATGCAAGTGGTACTATGATAAAAGACGAGTCCTTGCGTCTCAAGAGATGGGCGGAATATTTTGAAGGGCTACTAAATGCAGAAGAACCGAAAGAGCTCATCGATTTCTCTGCCCTGACACCAGCAGAAGAGATTGACATTGGCAGTAACCCTCCCAGCAGAGAGGAACTGGATAAAGCTATCAGCCAGTTGAAAAGGAACAAGGCACCGGGTATTGACAACATCCCACCAGAGCTGTTGAAAGATGGAGGAGATAATATCAAAGAGTGGCTACTTCACATATGCAGACTGATATGGCATAAGGAACAAACACCAAACGAGTGGGGAAAAGGCATCATTCTCCCTCTGCCGAAGAAGGGTGACTTGTCTTACTGCAACAACAACCGTGGAATCACCCTACTTGATATTGCTGGAAAAGCGTTCTTCACTATAATGCTGCTAAGAGTGAAAGATGAAGTAGATTGCAGAATGAGAGAGAACCAAGCTGGCTTCAGGAAAGGCCGATCCTGCATAGACCAGATCTTCAGCCTCAATCAAATCATTGAGAAATGCCTAGATCAACAACTTCCTTGTCTTGTAGATTTTATCGACTTCAAGGCAGCGTTTGACTCCGTCCACAGACCTTCATTATGGGAAATCCTCAAGATCTATGGAATACCCTTGAAGCTCATCAACATCATCAAAAACTCCTACCAGGATACAGTTTGCGCAGTAAGAGCAGAAGGTTCTATCTCAAGCTGGTT